>SJYR01001352.1:430785-443839 GCA_006410655.1 Kobus ellipsiprymnus
AATTGTAAAATTAATTACTGCTTTGGGAAACAATAAAAATGTATGATATGGTAAAATTTCCTTAAAAAAATAAAAATAAAAAATACTGAAAATAAATCAGAGCTTGAGAGTTGAAATATGAACATTTTTATGTATTTTTAAATGTACTTGTCTTTAACATATATTCACATTTTGATGCATATATTCTTCTCTATCTTCACAAATATGTTATGATCATATTATAAGTTAATTGTATACATTGGTTGTTTGATTTTGAGAACTCTTCAAAATCTAACATAGATTGCAATAGGATTTATATCGCTGGTAAAATATGTTAAGCCTACCATCAAATATCATGTGAGCATATAAATGTACTTGGGCAAATTTTGTTTAAAACCAAGACTTAATGGAAAAGGTTAGACAGAAGATCTCAACAGACATTTCTCTAAAGAAGACATACAGATGGCTAGTGAACACATGAAAAGATACTCAACATTGCTCACTACTTGAGAAATGCAAATACAATGAAGTATTACCTCACACTCGTCAGAATGGGCATCATCAAAGAATCTACAAACAATAAATGCTGGAGAAGTTGTGGAGAAAGGGGAACCCTGTTGCACTGTGGGTCAAAATGCAAATTGATACAGCCACTACAGAGATTTCTTAAAAAACAGGAATAAAACTACCATATGACCTAACAATTCCACTACTGGGCATATAACATGAGGAAACCATAATTGAAAAGGACACATGTACCTCAATGTTCATTGCAGCACTATTTAAATAGCTAGGACATGGAAGCAACCTAGATGTCCATTGACAGATGAATGGATAAAGAAGATGAACATAGAGCCTTTTATACAGAGTGAAGTAAGACAGAAAGAGAAAAACAAATATTGTATATTAAGACACACATAAGTATGGAATATAGAAAGATGGTACTGATGATCTCATTTGCAGAGTAGCAAAAAAGACACAGACATAAAGAATCAACTTTTAGACACAGTGGGGGAAAAAGAAGGTGGGATGATTTGAGAGAGTAGCATTGAAATGTATATACATTACCATACTTAAAATAGATAGTCAATGGGAATTCGTTGTATGATGCAGGGAATCCTAATCCAGCCCTCTGTGACAATCTAGATCCCCTGGAGAAAGGAATGGGTACCCATTTCTTTGCCTGGAGAATTTCATCCCCTGGTAGGTTACAAGCCATGTGGTCACAACCAGTAGGACATGATTGAATGAATAACACTTTCAGTTTAAAGAAGGAAAGAGGTTCCAAGATGAATAGGCTGAAGTCAATTAATGAGGCAGATACTACTCAGATGAAATGCTCTTTCACTCTACGAAAATATTGTGCTTAAAATTATTCTCGCCATTATATTATCACAGCCTATGACCACTAGGAATTTTACTACAATTAAGCCAAATTAGGTAACTTAAACTTGTTGTTGTGAGTGACACTACACAACTAGGTAAACCATCGAATGAAGGTAATTAGCAGAATTTATAAACTAAGGAATTACTAAAAGCACATGAGTGTATGAGGTACTGGTTTTTCAGTCATTTTGGGATCTGATAGGTTTAAATGAGATGATTTAGAAAAATTTGATTTTGTGTAATTTGCCTTGCATGTCATTATTTGGTAAAGTTTAATATGTTTTAAAATTTAAGTCATAATATAATCTTGAATGATGGTTTTTATTTGAATTATTAGTCCCCTGATCATCACCTAACTGCTAGCAGAATTGCTTTTACCTTACTAATGAAGTAAAGTACTGAATTTATTTAAACTTTTATGGACCTCTGGCTGAAAAATTACATAAGCAGACCTTTAAGCTCCATTCAAATGAGGGTTTCTATGATTCTTTAAAGCTTGTAGCAAAAATATGTCAAACGGATTCTTCAGGGTAAATCTATTGTTTAGTTATTCAATAAAAAGCATAACTTAGAACTGCTATTGCTTTCTATAATTATATAGCAATCTACCATGATTTAAATTAAAATAAATGAACACACTCCAGTTCATGGGCTAAAATTAATGAAGTCTATTAAAATTGTATGCATAAGGCTAGTACAATTCAGCCTTGCCTAAAATCTGGAATCATAAGTGTTTATTCAAGAGACTGTGGTAGGGAGTGAACATCATAAACATGATGAAGTCCCCAAGTGTCATTGCTTGCTCATAAGTAGCTAAATATACACTTTAGCTTGCAATTTGAGCAAAGGTTATGGATTATTTATGCAATTTGAGCAAAGGTTGTGGATTATTTATGCAATTTTAGCAAAGGTTATGGATTATTTATGCAATTTTAGCAAAGGTTATGGCTTCCCTGGTGGCTCAGACGGTAAAGCATCTGCCTACAATGTGGGAGACCTGGGTTCAAGCCTTGGGTTGAGAAGATCCCCTGGAGAAGGAAATGGCAACCCACTCCATTACTCTTGCCTGGAAAATCCCATGGATGGAGGAGCCTGGTAAGCTACAGTCCATGGGGTCACAAAGAGTCAGATACAGCTGATCGATTTCGCTTATGGATTATTGCTGAAGAAGGGGATGCTAACCCACTTCAGTATTCTTGCCTGGAGAAGCCCTTTGACAGAGAAGCCTGTGGAGCTACAGTCCATGGGGTCGCACAGAGACAGACACGACTGAAGTGGCCTAGCACATGGATCCTTGTTGACATATTAATATATTTACAGTGGCCTTATGATTTACCCTGGATCTGTAAGAGTTTGCCTGGTATTATCCCTAGGATCAGTGATCACGGACATGAGAAAAAATATTTGATTCCCAGGGTGTCCAGTTCCATGAACTTGGTATAACGAGAAGACTGGTGTGGATTTGATCTCAATAAACACTTCTGTCCATGAAGTGATTCTTGAGGGAATTTTTTTTCTCCTGCTTTTAAAGAGAAAATGTGAAATTAATATATTCACCAATGTAAATCATTTTTGGAACCTACTTTCACTTTAGGGGGCTTCTTCCTCATTGGCCAGTTTACATAAATTCTAGGTTTTGTAAAATTTGTCCTGGATATGCAACATAAAACTCCGTGTTGATGATAACCAGAACCTTGAAAAATCCTGCTGAATGTATTTTTAATATGTTCTAGTAAAATGCTGTTAATCAGAACAAATAACTAAAGCACAGGTTTCATTATATTAAGAACTTTACAACCATGACCTTTCAATTAAGTAAAGCTCTCACAAATATCAAAGCTTCCTCAGTGAATCAAAATCTTACCTTTCTCCCCCTTAAATTCAAGATGACACTTTATTCAAAATAAAGGTTCTTTCAGATTTTCTCAGTAATAAATGAATCTGAGTGAAATAATTATACATAATTATTAATAAGAAATTATAAATAATTTCTGATTTAGAAAACACTTCCATAAAATAGTTGCTGTAGGTTGAATTTTGTTCCCTTAAAAATGTTGAACATCTCACTCGTGGATCCTATAAATGTCACCTTATTTGGAAACGGAGTCTTTGCTTATGTAATCAAGGTAAGATGAAGTCATTAGGGTAGGGCATAATCCAATATGTTTATAAGAGAATCCACAGGGAGAATTCCAGGTATCCTCAGAAGAAGAGATAGAAATGGGGCAGCTGTAAGTCAAGGACTACCAGCCACCACAAGAAGCTAGAAATGGGCAAGGAAGGATTCTACCCAGAGAGAGCACAGTCCTGCTGACCCCTTGATTTTATACTTCTAGTCTCTAGAACTATAAGAGAATAAATTTCTAAACTTAATTATTCTCTTTTTTCTTTATTTTATTTTATTTTATTCTATTCATTCTAAATGGAAATATTTTAATATTCTATTAAATAAATAATAACTAATATAAAATATGTCCCTGGGATTTTCCAGGCAAGAGTACTGGAGTGGCTTGCCATTTCCTTCTCCAGAGGATCTTCCTGACCCAGGGATCGAACCCAGGTCTCCTACATTGTAGGCAGACGCTTTACCATCTAAGTCACCAGGGAATTCTGATTATTAATTTAGTATCTATTAAATAATAAATACAATATTTTCTAAATATTGTAAATAGAATATTTATTCTAAATAGAATAAAATTATATTTCCCTAGGTTTTAGGGAACCTAGTTTGTGGTATAATCAAATTTGCCAAAAAGACTAGTTTGCTTTTGAAAAAAATAGATTAAAACGTGGAATGCTGAGAGGCAGAGGAAGATGGAAGAGGAGTAAGGCAGGGAGATGGCCAGCCTCTCCACAAATACATAAAAAACTCATCAAGATATGGAACAACTGCTAAAAAGCAACAGCAGAAGACAACAGGCTTCTGGAGTGAGGGGTGGGGGTACAGGCTAAGCTTCCTGGAATGAAGTAGGACAGGGGATGGAGACATGAAAAAGGAAGAGACAGAGAACTTCAGGATGGGAGCTTTTGCCCTGAGGGAGGGAGGAAGTTGTGAAAGAGGAAGAGAGTTCCTGTGTATTGGGAAGCTTCCATACAGGTGGGACCAAGGAGGAGCTGAGGGATCTCAGAAAGCTGGGCAAAGCAGGGACCTAGGTGGCAGAATATAGAAAATGTTGCACTTCTCAGCCCATAAGCAGCTCACAGACTTTGGCCCCAACCAGACAGCAGGCTCGGGGAATTTAGAGAAGTGCACAGAAGCCATGTTGAACAAAGGATGGGCCCAGAGGGCCAAAAAAGAGGCACAAACAAATCTCTGCAGGGCACCAAAAACCTCTGCATAACAAAGGCTAAGCCCAGGGGACAGAAGCTCTAAGAAAAATTCCAGGGGCAAGTAGCAGGCTGGTGGCAGTGAGGATATGCTGAGAGGCCACTTCGATGTGATTGCAGAAATAGACGTGTGTAACACAGCTAATCCAGGAGGACTGCCCCAAATCATACTGAACCCATACACACACCCAAACTTACTACTGGACACTGTGCTGCCCTTCAGAGAGACAAGATCCAGCTCCGTTAACCAGAACACAGGCACACTCCAACCCTAACCAGGAAAACATCACAGGACACTAATCCAATCCCATCCATGGGGGCAGACTGCACAACCAAGACAAATGACAACCTTGAGAACTTTTTTCTTTCTTCTCTTTCTGTTTATTCCGCCTACATTTTTCAGCCTTCACATTAGCGTTTTACCATGCTGTGGAGTTATCCTCTCTTTTTTCTTGCTACAGCCACTATAGAGAACAGTGTGGAGGGTCCTTAAAAAACTGGAAACAGAACGGCCATATGACCCAGCAATCTCACTACTGGGAATACACACCGAGGAAACCAGAATTGAAAGAGACACATGTACCCCAATGTTCATCTCATCACTGTTTATAATAACCAGGACGTGGAAGCAACATATATGTCCATCAGCAGACAAATGGATAATAAAGCTGTGGTACATATAAACAATGGATTATTTAAAATGAATACATTTGAATCAGTTATAATGAGGTGGATGAAACTGATGCCTATTATACAGAGTTAAGTAAGCCAGAAAGAAAAACACCAATGCAGTATATTAATGCATATATATGGATTTAGAAAGATGGTAATGATAACCCTATATGAGAGACAGCAAAAGAGACACAGATGTATAGAAAAGTCTTCTGGACTCTGTGGGGGAGGGCGAGGGTGGGATGATTTGGGATAATGGCATTGAAGCATATATATTATATGTGAAATGAATCGCCAGTCCAGGTTCAATGCTTGAGACAGGGTGCTCAGGGCTGGTGCACTGGGATGACCCAGAGGGATGGTACAGGGAGGCATGTGGGAGGGGGGTTCAGGATGGGGAATACATGTACACCCGTGGCGGATTCATGTCAATGTATGGCAAAACCACTACACTATTGTAAAGTAATTAGCTTCCAGTTAAAATAAATTTATATATTTTTAAATAAATAAAGGTAATATCAATGAAAAAATAAAAATTTTAAAGATTTTTTTTCTTCTTTTTGTGAAATTTTAAATTTTCTTTTTGTTCTGTTTGACTGTTTTTCTTATAGTTCTTTACCAGCTGTTCAGTTCAGTTCAGTTACTCAGTTGTGTCCAACTTTTTGCTACCCCATGGACTACAGCATGCCAGGCTTCCCTGTCCATCAGAAAACTAAGATCCCTGGTCCCATCACTTCATGGCAAATAGATGGGGAAGCAATGGAAATGGTGAGAGACTTTATTTTTCTTTCTTTTCTTTTTTTTTTAGTGGTTGGGGGGAGCTTCAAAATCACTGCAGATGGTGACTGCAGCCATGAAATTAAAAGACACTTGCTCCTTGGAAGAAAAGTTATGACCAACCTAGACAGTATATTAAAAATAGACATTACTTTGATAACAAAGCTCCATCTAGTCATGGCTATGCTTTTTCCAGTAGTCATGTTTAAATGTGAGAGTTGGACTATAAAGAACACTGAGCACCAAATTATCATTGCTTTTGAACTGTGATGTTGCAGAAACCTCTTTAGAATCCTTTGGACTGCAAGGAGATCTAAGCATTCCATGCTAAAGGAAATCAGACATGACTATTCATCAGAAGGAGTGAAGCTGAAGCTGAAACTCCAATACTTTGGCCAACTGATGCAAAAAATTGACTCATTGGAAAAGACCCTGATGCTGGGAAAGATTGAAGGCAGGAGGAGAAGGGGATGACAGAGGATGAGATGGTTGGATGTCATCACTGATTCAATGGACATGAGTTTGAGTAAATTCTGGGAGTTGGTGATGGATAGGGAAGCTTGGCTTGCTGCAGACCATGGGGCTGCAAAGTGTCAGACATGACTGAGCAGTTGAACTCAACTAAACTGATACACTGCAACTGAAGTCATCATATGCAGCGAACAAGAGATGTCTATTTTTTGAGAAAACTGTCACAGTGATTCAACAGGTGATACTGAATTTATATCTAACAAGGCATCATACAAAAATTCCCCTCATAATATATATTATTTTCAGTTGCACATGAAGTATTGTTTAGGATAAGATGACATGCAAAGTCACAAACTAGTATCAACAAATTATGATAGAAATTATTTCAAGCATCTTTTCTGACCACAATGCTATGAAAATATAAATCAACCACAGAAAGAAAAGCATGATAGTAAAATGATGGGTCCACTTTGAAGCCACAGAAGCAATCAGGAAATATCTCATGACAAATACAAATGAAAATGAAAACACATCACAGTATCTATGAAATACAGAAAATCAGTTCCAGAAGGAAAGTTTATAGCAAAACAGGCCTACATCAAGAAATAAGATAAATCTCAAATAAACAATCACTTAAAAGAATTTGAAAGAAAAGAACAAACAAAACCCAAAGTCAACAGAAGGAAGGAAATGGAAGAAAAGTTATGACCAACAGAGATAGCGTATTGAAAAGAGAGATGTTAGTTTGCCAACAAAGGTCCATCTAGTCAAGGCTATGGTTTTTCTAGTGGTCATGTATGGATGTGGGAGTTGGACTGTGAAGAAAGCTGAGCGCTGAAGAATTGATGCTTTTGAACTGTGGTGTTGGAGAAGACTCTAGAGAGTCCCTTGAACTGCAAGGAGATCCAACCAGTCCATTCTAAAAGAGATCAGCCCTGGGTGTTCTTTGGAAGGAATGATGCTGAAGCTGAAACTCCAGTACTTTGGCCACCTCATGCGAAGAGTTGACTCATTGGAAAAGACTCTGATACTGGGAGGGATTGGGGGCAGGAGGAGAAGGGGACGACAGAGGATGAGATGGCTGGATGGCATCACCGACTTGATAGACATGAGTTTGAGTGAATTCCAGAAGATGGTTGTGGACAGGGAGGCCTGGTGTGCTACGATTCATGGTGTCTCAAAGCGTTGGACAAGACTGAGTGAAATGAACTGACCGAAGAAAGGAGATAAGAGATAAAAAATAATAATAGAAATGAACAAGAGTTTGTTTTTGTTTCTTAAGATAAACAAATAGCACAATTCTGGCCATGCTAACCAGGAAGAAAAGAAAGAGGACCCAAATAAACAAGATAAACTGTGAAAAAGGGGAAAGAACAACTGATACTGCAGAAATACACCAGGCTTCCCTGGTAGCTCAGACAGTAAAGAATTTGCCTGAAATGTGAGAGACCCTCGTTTGGTCCCTAAAACAAGACAAGGATGCCCACCCTTAACACTTTTATTCAAATAGTATTGGTAGCCCTAGTCACAGCAATCACACACCACAAAGATAAAAAAGTTATCCAAATTAGAAAGAAAGATGTTAAATCTGTTGCTATTTGCAGATAACAGTGTATTCTATGTAGAGAATCATAAAGTATCCACACAAAAACTGTTAGGACTAATAAATGAATTCATCAGTGTGGCAAGATACAAGATTAATACATGGAAATCTGTTGCATTTCTGTACACTAATAGTGAAATATCAGCAGAATAAAGAAAAATAAATTCCCATATAAAATTGTTAAAATAAAATAAAATATAAAATTTTGCTAAGGAGTAGAAAGATCTATATGCTGAAAATTAAAAAAAAAAAAAAAGATAAAGGAAATTGAAGATAATTCCAGGAAATAGAAAGATATCCCATGCTCCTGTCTCTTATACANATATTCACATATGCCTAAATTTAATGAAATTAAAGAGTTAATGATTTAAAGATTACATGTTTAATCCAATATCTATCAAAACAACATGACATTTTTCACAAAACTAGAAAAAAGAACCCTAAAATTTATGTGGAATCATAAAAGACTCAGAATTGCAAAAACAATGCTGAGGAAAAAGAACAAAGCTGGAGTCATAACCCTCCCAGACTTCAGACTATTGTACAAAGCTACAGTAATCAAAACAACATAAAACTGACACAAAAACAGACATAGAGAAAAATGGTATTGAAAAAAAGAGACCCAAAATATAGTCATACATGTATAAGCAATTAATTTGTAGGATTACAAGTTATGCAATGAAAAAAGACAGTTTCTTCAACAAGTAGTGTTGGGAAAGCTGTGCTGCTACTGCTAAGCCGTTTCAGTCGTGTCCGACTCTCTGCGACCCCATAGATGGCAGCCCACCAGGCTCGCCCATCTCTGGGATTCTCCAGGCAAGAATACTAAAGTGGGTTGCCACTTCCTTCTCTAATGCATGAAAGTGAAAATTGAAAATGAAGTCGCTCAGTTGTGCCCGACTTCACATCCCCATGGACTACAGCCTACCAGGCTCCTCCATCCATGGGATTTTCCAGGCAAGAGTACTAGAGTGGGTTACCATTGCCTTCTCCGGGGAAAGCTGTGAGATACATGTAAATCAGTAAAATTAGAACACTCCCTCACATCATTAGAAAAGTAAACTGAAAATGGTGTAAAGACTTAAATATAGGACATGACACCATAAAACTTCTGGAAGAGAATACAGGAAAAACATTCTCTGACATAAATTTTAGCAGTATTTTCTTAGATTTGTCATCCAAGGCAGAAGAAAGAAAAGCGAAATAAACAAATGGGACCTAATCAAATGTAAAAGCTTTAGCACAGCAAAGAAAACCATCAACAAAACAAGAAGACAACTTTTTAATGGGAGAAAATATTTGCTAATGATGCAGTCAACAAGGGGTTAAATACAAACTATACAAACAGCTCATACAATACTATCAAAATTTTTTTAAATTAATGAATGGGCAGAAAATCTAAGTAGATACTTTCCCAAAGGCATACAGATGACTAACATGCATATGAAAAGACATTTAGTATTGTTATCTATAAGAGAAAGGCAAATCAAAACTACAATGAGGTATCACCTCAAACAGGTCAGAGCAACCAGTGTTAAAATGTCTATAAATAATAAGTGCTGCAGAGGGTGTGGAGAAAAGGGAACCCTCCTATGCTTTTGGAAAGAATGCAAATAATTGCAGTTACTATGGAGAACAGCATAGTGTTTCCTTAAAAATTTAAAAATGCACTTATGCTGCTGCTAAGTCACTTCAGTCGTATCTGACTGTGTGACCCCATAGACGGCAGCCCACTGGGCTTCCCCATTCTTGGGATTCTCCAGGCAAGAACACTGGAGTGGGTTTCCATTTCCTTCTCCAATGCATGAAAGTGAAATGTGAAAGGGAAGTCACTCAGTCATGTCTGATTCTCTGTGACCCCATGGACTGCAGACTACCAGGCTCCTCCATCCATGGGATTTTCCAGGCAACAGTAATGGAGTGGGGTGCCATCACCTGCTATGATTTAGTAAACTGGAAAAAAGTAAAACTTTAATTTGAAAAAGATATATGCACCCTAATGTTCATATTATTTACAATTTCTAAGACTTGAAGCAACTCAAATTCCCATCAACAGATGATTAACTTAATAAATGATATATATTCACACATATACACACACACATGCATACACACCATGGAATATTATTCAGCCATACAGAATGATGAAATATTCCCATTTGCAGCAACACTGATATACCTAGAAAATAGTATACTTAATGAAGTGAGTCAGACAGAGAAATATAAGTATATATCACTTATATGTGGTATCTACAAAATAATACAGATGAATCTATATAGAGAACAGAAATAGGCTCAAAGACGTAGAAAACAAACTTATGGTACAAAGAGGAGAGGGAAGAGGATATGGACAAATTAGAAGTATGAGATTAACAGATACAATCTATTATACATAAAAATAGACAAACAACAATGACTTAGAAATACTTTATAATAACCTGAAATGGAAAATAATCTGAAAAAATACTATATGTATACACACACACACACACACACATATCACTTTGCTGTTCACCTTAAACTAACATAGTATTGCAAATCAACTACAACTGAAAAAGAAAAAAGCCTATATACTGAAATGCCAAATCATTTTAGTGAGTCCATAGCAATACATCAATTTACAACTGGAGTCATACATGATATTCAATATTTAGTTCTGTAAAAATGGTCAAACATTTAACCCATAGTCTGGAACCTTAGATTTCAGCCAGAGAGAAAGAACAACAACAAAAAAAAATAAAAATAAAAATAAAATAAAATAAAAACAAAAACAAACAAACATTGCTGGGACTGGATTAACCCAGTTGGGCAGCAATGTGAAAGTTAGAAGCTAAATTTTAATATCTTTTATTTAATTTTTCATTTCCTCTACTCATAAATTTCAGAGAAATGTCAAGGGAATTTCTTACAATTTCTACTTAAGTTGACTCCTAGTCTCAATCTGTTTTTGGTAAGTGGAAAAAAGACAAATTTATGTTGCATATAGACAACAGTGTCTTGGATCTTCCCAGGTGGCACAAGTGGTAAAACCCACCTGCCAATTCAGGTGGCATAAGAGTTGCAGATTCAGTCCCTGGATCAGGAAGATCCCCTAGAGGAACGCATGGCAACCCACTCCAGTATTCTTGCCTGGAGTATCCTGTGGACAGAGGAGCTGGGGGGCTACAGTCCATAGGGCCGCAAAGAGTTGGAAATGCTTCAAGTGACTTAGCATGCATACACATAGACAACATCTTAAGACGCTTGAAGGACTAGAAATATGAAATATATCAACAAGAAACCGTGCTTGACAAACCATCTTTAATTAAATCCTTGAAACAGATAATACAAGAAGCTTGAGTGTATATTTTTTATGGTGTAGCCAATTCTTATAATAGAGGAATGTGGACCCCACCTCAGCCTAGTCAGTTTTTGAGTTTTTGTTTTTTTCTAGTTTAGGGCAAATCCACATTGAAGTACAGGAATGATATAGTAAGAACTATAATTTCAGGAATTAAGAGATCTGCTCTAATGCCTGTACAAGTCTTCTCCAAGTTTGTCCTTACCTAACTCACTTTTTGAAAGGAAATTGGAAGGAATAATTGGTGAACAATAGAGAATTTTAGCAGTCTCACTGCAATTTTCCCCTAAAGAGACAGAGAGAGAGATGGATGTTGAAATAGCCATTTATGATTGAATTCTGCATTTCTGTGTCTTGTTCAGAATTTACCTTTGAAACTTTTAACTCTCTCTGTTCTCTCTTCTCATTGACATAGAAGCTGGCACTCCAGCCTTTTCTCACCAATCAGTCTGCTTTAAATGGGCGTTTGTAGCCCCAGTTTCTCACTTGCAGGTCTAATATCATGACTTGGGTCCCCATTAAAGCTTGCTTGTCATGAAATCTCTGAGCCAAAAGTAAATAGGAGTTGAAATACATAGTTATTAATTGGCAACAACATACTCTAGGGATTTCCCTCATGGTCCAGTGGCTTTGAAAGCAGGGGACCCTGGTTTAATCCCTGGTCAAGGAACTAGATCCCAGAAGCCACAAGCCACAACTGAAGATCCTACATGCCACATCCCACATGCCTGGTACAACTAAATAAGCAAAAAAACTCTTTAATTTGTAACAGTATATTCTCAAGTCTTATTATTAGTTGTGATGATAAAATAAAAAATATTATAAATATGGATAATTTGGACATTTTATAACATTTTATTTAATCAAATCTGAGGTAGTTATATCATGGGTCATAATTTTATATACCATTAAGAAAGAAAAAGTTACTCTCAAAAATTAACTTCTTCTTCAGAAATGCTAGAACATGAAAAATATGCATCCAAAAATTTGAGAAAAATTATAGTTGGATCAGATACCTTTTTACTCTTAACATACTTAAAACTGTGCTGAACACAATGACAGATCAGAGGTTCGGTGATTTCCCTCTTCGTAAATAGGGTAAATCTCTGTTATGAGCCTTTGTATGACATGTTTAATAGTTTCTACACCAAATGAATGCTTAACCTTAAATAAACATGTTGCAATATAATTTTGCTGTTTTAATTCTGGAAGATTGTCAAATAATTTGTTTGGCATTAATAGTTTGTTACATTAAAGACTAAAAAAACACAAATAATGAACAAAAGTGACATATGTACTTATACTTAATGTGTCACCAGTGGTGCAATTCCTGAAGGCAAAAAAAAAAAAAAAAAAAGTGTGTATGCAAATTAATGTTTCGAATGAGTCTCTAATTTTAATATATAAATATTACAGTTTTCTATCTGTTATTATTTATTTTCTGTTTCCTTCATCTGAATTGTGACTTAGACTCTAGAAGCTTATCCTTAGATTCTAGC
>SJYR01001352.1:443858-471505 GCA_006410655.1 Kobus ellipsiprymnus
AGTGCACATTAAAAATATATAATATGATCAATAGACTTATCTATAATTTCTCAGATATCTTTTTAAATCTTACCATGATGATATAGTTTAATTAACAAAAAGTTCCTTATTGGCAAACAGAAATGAAATTTTATAGCTATTCAAAATATATAAAAATAAAATAACTTTAGAAATAATTTGATTACAATAATTTTCCATACAATTTCTAAGGGCAATCTTAACCGTAATAAACTATAAACACACTCTATGGATAAGTAAAGATAATAAGTTATATGAAATGAATATATTTGTACACTAATAAAGTGGAAAAATCTTAAATGCTTTAAATTATTTCTAAATATTACAGTGAATAGATAATTCACCCAGGACTGACTTTAGAAATGAGGTCATTTAAATCATTATTTGGAGTGTGGCCTGCATACCGTCTTGTTTAAAATCTCCTCCCTTGTCTTCTCTGTGTGTCTCAAATCCTCAATAGCTTCAAAAGTGCTAATAATTTCACAAAGTAAATAATAGCTACAAGTTAACATCAGGAAATCTGAATTCAGCTGCCATTTCTGCATTGGATATGCCCTGCTTTTGTTTTCCTCAAACCAGATGATTAGAAGACTCATGCACCTCAAAGGATTGCTAAAAGGAACACAGGAAAATATTTACAACAGCTGTTTTTTTTTTTTTTTTTTAGATCTATATTTTTTTATTTATTAATTTTTTAAAATTTAAATATATGTACAACAGCTGGTTTAAACTGCAAGGTGTTATATTCAGTAACTAGCAAAGGAAATGGCAACCCACTCGAGTATTCTTGCCTGGAGAATCCCATGGACAGAGGAGCCTGGTAGGTTACAGTCCATGGGGTCGCAAAGAGTCGGACACGACTGAGCGACTTCACTTTCACTTTCACTTTCAAGAGATTGGGGCAGCTGATGATAATGAAGTCCCATTGGATGGTTTAAAATGAGAACACAGTCATGAGCTTGTTGCTACAGACCCTTAGTATATCTGCAACTCAAAAGGCCTGTAGGAAAGAACAGGAGTCCCAAAGTCTTCTGTATCTAGATTGGTTTGTATGATGGAATCCTAACATTTTTGGATTTAAGTCTACAGCAAGGATATAATTCTTAGATGCTTTTGAAGACCAGATTTAAGTTTCCTATTTTGATCTTTGAAATAGCTATTTGAAATTAGTAGCAATTAAAAATTAGTAAATAAGTTGAAATTAAACTTTATAAATCTTAATAAATGATAAACTTCTAGATAAGCCATATGTAATATGTGTTGATCCTCATTTATATACACTAGTCACAATTTGACAATTTCTTTTTATTACAAATTCCCCATAAAGCACCATTAAAAAATATATATATATTTCAATGGACTTACCAGAATAGATGCTTAAAGGACAAATTGGGCAGGCTGTTTAAATTAGATATCTCAGTATACTTATAAAATTACAGTCAGTAGAGCGATCATTGACATTAGCATGAATGATGCCTGTAGCATAGTCATGGCAATTTGTCACCAAAGCTTCTGGCCTGAGAGACATTTTTTTTACATTACTTGCATTCTTTGTCGTGGACCTTTTTCAAATCTCTTTCTGTTAATTAAATTCTAGGCCAGACAATTGCTAACATCTCCAAAATGTAATATTTTTGAAATAGCTTTGAAAGTGCTATTTCATTCATACTGTCTGGAAGAGTTTCTTTTTCTTATGTAATACCATATTTTCAGCTTCTATCATATATTACCAGTTCAAAAACCTTCTGCTTTAGGATGTGTCACATCAATCAAAAAGGTGTTTATTTGGAAGACATTTTTTCATGAGCTATAACATTCCCTCCAGATACAAATTAAATGAAACCCAGTATAGAGCTCTCCACCATCTGTCATTGGAGGTGATTGGACAAGGCTGGTTTTAATGACTTGAAAATCTCTTCCAAGGGCAAGTGCAGCTGTAAACATATTGGTGTGAAAAACACTGGTTACACTCAACTGGTCCCCAGTTTCTTTCCAGTAAAATATATTTCTGGGGCTTTCTGAGAAAAATCATTGAAAGGATAGAATATCCTCAGCAACTCTCAATTTCTTTAAAATAAAAAAGAGAACTCTCCATCTCTCCCTTTCTCCTGACCTCCTGCCTTCTCTTTTTCCTTTCTCACTCACCTTCCTCCTTTCTTCTATCTTTCATTTGAACTTTTCTCAAATGATTGTTACAAGGTTTCCATACAAAAACAATTGCTTGACTGAAGAGTATACATAGACATAAAATATACATCCACAAATATCTGGTAAATACCAATCTATATCTGTTGGTAGATTTTCTACCAATGGAAAAGTTTGTTCAGTGTTGATATTTTACTTTTCAGTGCAAACAAGCCTTCACCTATACCTATACTGCCACTAATCTCAGGAGTGTTTCTGTTTTGCTTTTATTTAACCCAGCATATTATTTCTGTGAGCCTTCCCAGGTGGCATTGTGGTAAAGAACCCACCTGCCAATGCAGGAGACACTGGAGATCTGGGTTCAGTCCTTGGTCAAGAAGATCCTCTGGAGGAGGAAATGGCAACCCACTCCAGTATTCTTGCCTGGAAAATACCATGGAGAGAGGAGCCTGGTGGGCTACAGTCCATGGGATTGCAAGAATCAAAAATGACTGAGTGATTAAGCATGCAAGCATTATTTCTGTAGATATTACAAAATATAATAGCTTTCAAAAAAGAAATGCTCTTGTGGTAGAAATAATCCACTTTTGCCCAGCTCTTTGCAATCCTATGGAATGTAGACTGCCAGGCTCCTCTGTCTATGGTATTCTCGAGGCAAGAATACTGGAATGGGTTGCCATGCCCTTTACCAGAGGATCTTCCCAGACCAGGAATTGCACCCACATCGCATGTCTCCTGAATTGGGAAACCTATTCTTTACCACTAGCACCACCTGGGAAGACATCAAAAGGGGTTATGTGCAGCCAAATGTACTTTCTTAGCTCTGAGAAAATAAAGTTTGTTCAGTGTTGATATTTAAAAACAAAAATATGTGCTTAATCAGCATATGAAGTATAAGATACAATGAGACTGCATAATGAAGTGAACATGTAAATATAATCACTCAACATAATAAAACTAACAGCAGAGAAGGTGAGTTTTTTCATCTTTGGTAATTTTGATTTGTTTTAATTTTCTTCATCGTAACTGTCATAAAAAATATTTTCCAAAGCTAATTTCTTTAGGTTTTAGGGCATCTATTGTATTTGTATTCTTTACATCTCTTATTCTAGATGCAAATACAAAAATGTTCATGTGTCAACATCTCAGCAGATGAGAATTATAAGGAAGAGACCTGGTTGCCTTCTTGGAGCTGTTAGTAGGGTTTAGCACTCAATTCTTTAGTAAAAGAATATACTGAAAACAAGTTTATTTGATTCAAACAGTGAATAAGTATCTTTCTGTAAAATATGTATGTATATATATATATATATAAATATATATATAAAGTCAAATTCTAGTCTATATTTATTTACAGGTTTGATTCATGTTTACTTATCATATTTATCACTTATTCCTTCTTTTCCTATCCTCCATTTCTCCGTCTCTCTCCATCTTTCTTTCAGTCTTCCTTTCTTTCAAACATTGAACTCCCACAGTGAGGAAAGCAAAGGGAAGCAACGTGCATTTATCAAGGCCTCTATTTGGAATCCTTTCTGCCAGAATGATGCCTTCACTAGCACAGATTTTACTCTCATTAGATTTTAAATTTGACAGTTGGATTAGAAAATGAGAAAAGCTTGAGGTTCATTATTTGAATATTGGCACTTCTACGTATGAAGAGATACAGCCAAAATCTACTGAAATTATGACTAATGCAGATGGAGATAACAACTTCAGACTATACCAGTTGTAGAAGGCTCTCTAAAGATACTGATTTTATGCCCACATAGCAATTACATATTAAATATTTCTTATTAAAGTATTTCAATTGCAAAGAGCAATGAGGTGTAAGAAGCCTCACTAGGTAAGTGTCAGGGTCTTTAATCAGTTGTGGTGTCAAAGGTGGACTCAGTTCATTAATCACAGGCTGCATTTCTCTCTTCCATCAGTTCAGTAGCTCAGTTGTGTCTGACTCTTTGCAACCCCATGGACTGCAGCACACCAGGCCTCTCTGTCCATCACCAACTCCCAGAGTTTACACAAACTCATGTCCATTGAGTCAGTGTTGCCATCGAACCATCTCATCCTCTGTCATCCTCTTCTTCTCCCATCCTCTTCAGTATTTCCCAGCATCAGGGTCTTTCCCAATGAGTCAGTTATTTGCATCAGGTGGCCAAATTATTGGCATTTCAGCTTAAGCATCAGCCCTTCCAATGAATATTCAGGACTGATGATGGACTGGTTGGATCTCCTTGCAGTCCAAGGGACTCTCAAGAGTCTTCCCCAACACTGCAGTTCAAAAGCATCAATTCTTCAGCACTCAGTTTTTTTTTTTTTTTTTTTTTTTTTTTTTTTTTGTCATGAAGTAATGGGACCACATGCCATGATCTTAGTTTTCTGAATTTTGAGTTTTAAGCAAACTTTTTCACTCTCCTCTTTCACTTTCATCACAAGGCTCTTTATTTCCTCTTCACTTTCTGCCATAAGGGTGATGTCACCTGTATATCTGAGGTTATTGATATTTCTCCCAGCAATCCTGATTCCAGATTGGGCATCATCCAGTGCACCGTTTTTCATGATGCACTCTGCATATAAGTGAAACAAGCAGGCTGACAATATGCAGCCTTGACGTACTCCTTCTCCTATTTGGAACCAGTGTGTTGTTCCATGTCCAGTTCTAACTGTTACTTCCTGACCTGCATATAGATTTCTCAAGAGGCAGGTCAGGTGGTCTGGTATTTCCTTCTCTTTCAGAATTTTCCACAATTTATTGTGATCCACACAGTAAAACTCTTTGGCATAGTCAATAAAGCAGAAATAAATGTTTTTCTGGAACTCTCTTGTTTTTATGACAATCCAGCAGATGTTAGCCATTTGATTTCTGGTTCCTCTACCTTTTCTAAAACCAGCTTGAACATCTGGAAGTTCACGGTTCACATACTGTTGAACACTGGCCTGGAGAATCTTGAACATTACTTCACTAGCATGTGAGATGAGTGCAATTGTGCAGTAGTTTGAGCATTTTTTGCAATTGCCTTTCTTTGGGAAATTTTGCCTTTGCCTTTCTTTCTCTTTTCCATGGCACAGAGATATTATCACCAGCTAAGCCATCTCACAGAGACTTTACCAGGATCTGCTGAAAAAATGACTATGCAAAATCTTTGGATAGTATGGAATAAAAACACAAGGAATTATTTCAATAAGAATATACATGTGTATTGAATGTACATGTACAAATCCCCTTGAGGTGGTTTTGTTTACTCCCTTAGAATTAAACAATACTCTAGTGCTCGCTTCAGTGGTACATACACTAAAATTGGAACAAAACAGAGATGATTAGCACATCCCCTGTACAAAGCTGACACGCAAATTTGTGAAGAAGTCCACATTTTTATTTAGAGACAAGCCAATGCCTATAGTTCTAAAATTCTTTCAAAAAAATTGCAGAGGAAGGAACACTTCCAAATTCATTCTATGATGTTACCATCATCCTGATACCAAAACCAGGCAAAAACGAAACAAGAAAACTACAGGCCAATATCACTGATGAACATAGATGCAAAAATCCTCAACAAAATGTTAACAAAATGCATTCAGCAACGCATCAAAAAGTTCATACACCATTATCAAGATGGGTTTATTTCAGGGATGCAAGGGTTCTTCAATATACAAAAATTAATCAATGTGATACACTATATTAACAAGTTGAAAGATAAAAACCATATGATCATCTCAATAGATGCAGAAAAAGGCTTTGACAAAATTTGGCACCTATTTATGATGTAAACTCTTCAACAAATGAGCATAGAAGGAACCTACCTCAACATAGTAAAGGCCATATATGATAAGCCTACAGTAAACCTTATTCTCATTGGCAAAAAACTGAAAACATTCCCCCTAAGATCAGGAACAAGACAGGGCTGTCCACTTTCACCACTATTACTCAATATAGTTCTGAAAGTCCTAGCTACACCAATCAGAGAAGAAAAATAAATAAAAGGAATCCAGATTGGAAAAGAAGTAAAGATCTGTTTTGCAGATGACATGATAGTGTGCATAGAAAACCCTAAAGATAGTATCAGAAAATTACTAGAGCTAATCAGTGAATTTAGCAAAGTTTCAGGATACAAAATCAATACACAGAAATCACCTGCATTTCTATATAATAAGAATGAAAAATCAGAAAAAAATTAAAGAATCAATCCCATTCACCATTGCAACAAAAATAATTAAATATCTAGTAAACTTACCTAAGGAGATAAAAGAACTGCACACATAAAAGTATAAGACACTAATGAAAGAAATCAAACATGACATAAACAGATGGAGAGATATTCCCTTTCTGGGTAGGAAGAATCAATACTACGAAAATGACTATAGTACAGATTTAATGCAATCCCTATCAAATTATCAATGTCATTTTTCACAGAACTGGAACAAAAAGTCCCACAATTCTTAGGAAAACACAAAAGACCCTGAATAGCCAAAGCAGTTTTGAGAAAGAAGAATGTACCTGGAGGAATCAAGCTTCCTGACTTCAGGTTATAATACAAAGCTACGGTCATCAAGACAGTATGGTACTGGCACAAAAACAGAAACATTGACCAGTGGAACAAGATAGAAAGCCCAGAAATAAACCCATACACCTATGGGTACCTTATTTTTGGCAAACGGGGCAAAAATATACAATGGGACAAAGACAGCCTCTTCAATAAATGGTGCCACGGAAACTGAACAGTTACATGGAAAAGAATGAAATTAGAACACTTCCTAACACCATACACAAGGATAAACTCAAAATGGAATACATACCTAAATGCAAGACCAGAAACTATAAAACTCTTAGAGGAAAGCATAGGCAGAACACTCTACAACATAAATCAAGACAAGAATCTCTATGACTCACCACCTAGAGGAATGGAAATAGAAACAAAAGTAAATAAGTGAGACCTGATTAAACTTAAATCTTTTGCACAGCAAAGGAAACCATAAGCAAGGTGAAAAAACAACCCTCAGAATAGGAGAAAATAGAAAAAGAAACAACTGGCAATGGATTCCAAAATGTACAAGCAGCTCAAACAACTCAACATTAGGGAAATGAACAACCCAATCAAAAAGTGGGAAAAAGACCTAAACAGATATTTCTCAAAGAAGACATACAGATGACTAACAAACACATGAAAAGATGCTCAACACTTCTCATTATTAGAGAAATGCAAATGAAAACTACAATGAGATATCACCTCACACCCGTCAGAATGGCCCTCATCAAAATGTCTATAACCAATAAATACTGGAGAGGATGTGGAGAAAAGAAAATACTCTTGCACTTTTGGTGGGAATATAAATAATGCAGGCACTATGGAAGATGCTATGGAGATTCCTTAAAAAGCTAGGAATTAAACCACCATATGACCCAGGAATTCCACCCCTAGCTATATACCCTGAGGAAACCAAAATTGAAAGAGACACATGTATACCATTGTTCATTGCAGTAATATTTACAATAGCTAGAACACGGAAGCAACTTAGATGTCCATTGACAGATTAATAGATAAAGAAGTTGTGGTATATATACACAATGGAATATTACTCAGCCATAAAAAGGAACACATTTGAGTCAGTTCTAATGAGGTGGATAAACCTAGAACCTATTATACAGAGTGAAGTGAGTCAGAAAGAGAAACATACATACCGTATTCTAACACATATATATGGAATCTAGAAAAATGGTACTGAAGAATTTATTCACAGGGCAACAATGGAAAAACAGACATAGAGAATAGGCTTCTCGACATGGGAGAGCTGAGGAGAGAGTGAGATGCATGGAAAGAATAATATGGAATTTTATATTACCATATATAAAATACATAGCCAATGGGAATTTGCTGTATGTCTCAGGAAATTCAAACAGGGGCTCTGTATCAACCTAGATGGGTGCGATGGGGAGGGAGATGGGAGGGAGTTTCAAAAGGGATGGGATATATGTATACCTATGGCTGATTCCACCCTTATGGCAGAAAGTGAAAAAGAACTAAAGAGCCTCTTGATGAAAGTGAAAGAGGAGAGAGAAAAGTTGGCTTAAAGCTCAACATTCAGAAAACTAAGATCATGGCATCCGGTCCCATCATTTCATGGCAAATAGATGGGGAAACAGTGGATGACTTTATTTTTCTGGGCTCCAAAATTACTGCAGATGGTGATTGCAGCCATGAAATTAAAAGACGCTTGCTCCTTGGAAGAAAAGTTATGACAGCATATTAAAACCTAGACAGCATATTAAAAAGCTGAGACATTACTTTGTCAACAAATGTCCATCTAGTCAAGGCTACGGTTTTCCCAGTAGTCATGTATGGATGTGAGAGCTGGACTATAAAGAAACTGACCCCCAAAGAACTGACACTTTTGAACTATGGTGTTGGAGAAGACTCTTTAGAGTCCCTTGGACTGCAAGGAGATCCAACCAGTGCATCCTAAAGGAAATGAGTCATGAATATTCATTGGAAGGACTGATATTGAAGCTGAAACTCCAATACTTTGACCACCTCATGTGAAGAGCTGATTCATTTGAAAAGTTCCTCATGCTGGGCAAGATCGAGGATGGGAGAAGGGGATGATGAAGGATGAGATGGTTGGATGGCATCACCGACTCAATGGACATAATTTTGAGTAAATTCCGGGAGTTAGTGATGTACAAGGAGGCCTGGCATGCTGCAGTCCATGGGTCGCAAAGAGTCGAACATGACTGAACAGATTGAACTGAACTGAACAGAACAGAATGACCATCATTATTTCCTCAGCCCTTCATGCACATAGTGAAAACTTGTTTATCTCATTATTTTTTTCCCCAGGAAGACAACACTGATTGTGATCAACCATCTACGTGAATCTTTGTCTAGTTCTGAAGTGGTCATCCTGAGGTTCAGGACGAATTAAGTGTTACACATAAGATCATCTGACTCAGCAAGAGTAAAGCTGGAATGTCTTTTGATTCTGATTTTTTTTTTTTCCCCACCATCTTCCATATGGAATCAGAACTGTTTAGGGGATTAGGCATCTGGCTAGTAATAGCAACTAGAATCATCTCTTCTCTGCCACCATTTTGCTTGACACACAGTGATAATTTAAACTACTCTAGAACCTTCTCCTCTCTAGGTAGTTGTTTTGGTAGTCAACGCAGGAAGCTTAGTTCAGGCATTCCAAATATTGTCCTAAATTTCCTTTACACACAAACCCCAAATAAGGCTAGTTTTGTAGTTTTTCCATATGAAAAATAAATGCATCTTGGATGGAAGCTTGCACCACACATGCTTAGGAAGATCAGACAGTCTTTTTTTTTTTTTTCACTTTATGAAAATGTTCCTGTTTTATTATCTATCTAGTCAGATAAAATTAGGTGGGACACATTTTTAATGCTTCCAATAAATAAAAAAAAATATATGCCTTCAGCATGAAAAATCCTGTGATTGCCTTATTTGAAACAGATGAATCTGATTTATATTCAGGCATCAGTGCTGTAACTAGTTAGACAAATAAAATGAACATCTATGATCTCTCTTCAATTTAGAAAAGATGAAGTGTCAATTGAATAAAAATAATTATGCTGTGGCTATATTTAGTGTTATACACATTAGGTAAAAATTCTAGGTAGAAAATACGTATATATACAGATATGTAGAATAGATTAATAGCACTAAAGTTAAGGAATCCACATCGCTATATTACTTTTAGGAGACCAGAGTATTTATATATCAGTTAGTTGATGTTGACAGAGGCTTAAAATTCTTCTATCATGCTATACAGATAGAAATCTACTTTTTTTCTTTAGCATTTATATGTTCAAAAATACATTACTGAAGCTTAAAAATTTACCTATTGAACAGTAGTGAGTGAACTCCGGGAGTTGGTGATGGACAGGGAGGCCTGGCGTGCTGCGATTCATGGGGTCACAAAGAGTCGAACACAACTGGGCGACTGTATTGAACTGAACTGAACTGAACAGAAATACATTCATCTATGACAGAGTCTCCCTAGACCTGGGATATAAGGGGTCTTGCAAAAATCTTGCAAAGAGGACTCAAACACATAGATGGAGAATATCATTCTGGGTTTACCCTAAATCAAGAACTTTTGTATCCTATTTGCATGTCCAGATTTCAATCATGCACAGACTCTTTGTAAGGCAAGCATAATATTTTTGAAACTTGCACACATTGTTGGATTCAACTTTTAAGTTGCAACAAGAAAAACGCAATTCACAAATCAGAACATGCTTTATTCTATCACTGATTGAAGACAAATCATTAGTAGATGAGCATCTCATAATATTCAACATGTACAGCATTATTCCACATTTTGTGAAAGTGAAGGTCACAGTATCTGACTCTGCGATCCCATGGACTGTAGCCTGCCAAGCTCTGTCCATGGAATTCTCCAGGCCAGAATTCTGGAGTGTGTAGCTGTTCCCTTCTCCAGGGGATCTTTCCATAACTGTGTGGAATCATAAAATGTCCACAGTTTAACAACTACTGAAAGAATAGAGAATGAGAGGGATATAGGATGCACAAGATTCTGCAAGCTTTTCTGCATCTGCTTTCACCAAACACTTTTACTCTGGAGCTCATCTCTTCCTTAGGCACCAACATCTAAGACACCAGTCATCTCTTTTGGTGGAGAAATTTCAATAATGTATACAAACTTCAATAATGCATTTTCTAATATACAAATGCTAAAGAAAAAAACATAAATTTCTTTTTGGATGAAACCCAGAATGAAAGGCAACGAATCCATGACTCTGGAGTGGAGAAAGTCTTATTGTAAGATAGAAACAAAAGTGAATATTCCTGCCCTGTTTCCTCTTTCCTTCAGTGTTGTGAGTGTATGATTGGTGGGGACAGGTGAGGAATGACCACCCTGGCCAGGATGGCTCCTAACTCAAGGATTAAAAGGATAAAGACCAACTGTCATTTTTTTTTTTTCTGCCAGCACTAGAGATCATATGGAAACTGCATTAATGATTAGTTATCACTAGTGTTTTCTTCTGGCTCAGAGAGCCAATTAAGATCTTGCCTGATATATGGAAATGCATTCTGATCAAGTTTGGTGAAGAAACCCTCATTCAATATCTCAGGCAACCTATAGCACCCGCCTACTATCCAAACCACACATTGAGGTGAAGAACCTGGATTCCTCTAGGAGTAGAATAATGCAGACACCCCATCAGTTGACCATAGGGAGAGAATTCCCATTAATCCTGGATAATGACAAAAAAGATCTTTTGGTATAAACGTCAGAAAAATATTAAACACAGTACATTTTTCTTTAGAACTAAGGAAAGGGAAGGAGAATAACTTCCAAAAGGCACAAAGGAAGGCAGACTAATTTGATCATTCTTTTCCTCCCGATATGTGGGTTTTTCCATAAGAATTATGATAAATGGTCCTGGTTCAGGGTTGGTATGGAATACTTATTATAATGGGCTTCACTCATAGCTCAGTTGATAAAGAATCTGCCTGCAACACAGGAGACTCAGGTTTGACCCCTGGGTCAGGAAGATCCCCTGGAGAAGGAAATGGAAACCCACTCCAATATTTGCCTGGAGAATAGACAGAGGAGCCTGGCAGGCTATAGTCCATGGTTTCACAAGACTTGGACATGACTTAATAACTAAACCACTACCAGCAGCACTTATTATAGTAAGTTGCACTTATATTTGCTGCTGCTGCTGCTAAGTCACTTCAGTCGTGTCCAACTCTGTGCAACCCCATAGATGGCAGCCCACCAGGATTCCCTGTCCCTGGGATTCTTGAGGCAAGAACACTGGAGTGGGTTGCCATTTCCTTCTCCAATGCATGAAAGTGAAAAGTGAAAGTGAAGTCACTCCGTCATGTCCGACCCTCAGCGACCCCACGGACTGCAGCCCACCAGGCTCCTCCATCCATGGGATTTTCCAGGCAAGAGCACTGGAGTGGGGTGCCACTGCCTTAGTGCCTAAATCAAAGATATAAAAAATTAAAGAAAAGGCCATCATATGACTCACTGTCTCATAAACAGAATATATGAGTTTTTTTTTTAATTCTTAATATTATTTCATATATCTTTGGAATGTTTTTTCTGTATACAGTTTACCCCAAAAATAATCACATACACTATTGTTATAATATAATAATGAAAACACTCTATTATCTCTTCTAAGAAATCAAAGCTGTTTAATTTATATTTCTTTATTCACCCTGAGAGGGTAACAGGCAGGAAGGCCAGGGGTCTCCAAAGGGAGGAATTAGGCTGCAAATGTCAGGCATTTTTTATTTGTCTCTTAAGAGGTAGGAGGAAACAAGCAAGTGTTAGATTTTTTCCCCTTCTCTACAAATTTAAAAAGAGGTTCCTCTTAAAACTCTGTGTTACCACCTGGTTCCACCTCAACTTCAGTTCAGTTCAGTCGCTCAGTCGTGTCCGACTCTTTGAGACCCCATGAATAGCAGCAGGCCAGGCCTCTCTGTCCATCACCATCTCCCAGAGTTCACTCAGACTCACGTTCATCGAGTCCATGATGCCAACCAGCCATCTCATCCTCTGTCGTCCCCTTCTCCTCCTGCCCCCAATCCCTCCCAGCATCAGAGTCTTTTCCAATGAGTCAACTCTTCGCATGATGTGGCCAAAGTACTGGAGTTTCAGCTTTAGCATCATTCATTCCAAAGAAATCCCAGGGCTGATCTCCTTCTCAAACCTTGAGCTAACAAATGCGTTTTTCTTACGGAAATTTTTTAGGCTATGTTAATGAACCATGTATTTACCTTAGACTCTGTCTTTCAAGTCAGTTTCACTTAAGACTCAGAACCTATAAGGGCTCAACAAACCTATATGTTTTACACATACACTGTTCTCTTAATCTATGTTAATGAATCTATATATTTACTTGGAAACTTGCCTTTCTTCAAGATTCACACCAATCATTTTATGGCCTGGGATGACTCACCTGGTGCCAATGTTATCTCAAAATGCATGTTGCCTGTGAAGGGCCTAGTGCCACTCTGAGTTTTGGGATATATCCTTTCTCTAATTAACAGCTTGCTGATAGGTATATAACACACTGTTAAAGGTTAGCGGGGGTGGGGGGGTAGTCTTTCTGCCCCCTTCTGATGTTTATGTCAGAAGCTTTCTCTTTCTCTTTTGTACTTTAATAAAACTTTATTACACAAAAATTCTGAGTGATCAGGCATTGTCACTGGCCCTGGATTGAATTTCTCTCCTCCAGAGGCCAAGAACACTGGTGTCTTTAGGGCTCAGCAACAGGTTTTCAACCCTGTAGATGGCGAAGAATGCAAGACAGATATAAAGGAGACAATAAAACCTAGAATGATTTGTAATTAATTCAAACTCCTGTGATTGTGTTTAAATAGAAATATACCTGAATCCACCCACTTTTCACCATCTCTCTTGTCACCACTAAAGCCAAGCTACTAACATCTTTCAATTGGACAATTATTGTGGCTTCATAACTGGTCCCTATTTCTTTACTTGCTTCCTCTGATTTGTTTTCTATGCTGCAATTAAGGTGATCTTTAAAACACACAAATGTGTTCACATATTCTCTTGATTCAAAGATTTCTTATTGCATAAGGTGAAAGCAATACCAACAACAACAAAATCTGGAGTAAAATTTGTTGACAAGTCTAGCTCTACTTAGCTCCCAGGGTCATTTCTTAAATTTATCCTCCAGACTTACAATGTTCTAGCAACCCTAGATTTCTTTTAATAGTCCAACACTTTTCCACTGGAGGGATCTTGCAAATAAACCTGGAATGGTATTTTTTTAGTTATAAATGGCTAATTTTCATACACTCCAGATCTCATTTTAAAGCCTATCTCATCTTAAAGCTCAAGAAAAAAAGCTTCACTGAGTTTCTGATCATAATGTCTTATAGCAGTTATCTATTTTTCTTACGCAGGAAACAGATTATAATTTGTAATTATATGTTTATTTCTGTGCTTATCTGTGTGATTTCTCTATACCCTCAGTCTACATTGTGACTGTTTTCTAGTTGCTTTGCATTAGATAGCCTCTGTCTAGCAAGGGATGGCTAGGAGCAAGGGCCTAAACTATTTTTAAGAGAGTGACTGCAGGACTGAAGAGATGGATGAGTGAGTAAAAGGACAGAGCCCATGACCAATAGCCAAGGAGGTGAAAGTGTTTGACCATCAGATGTACAGGGTCCATTATTGTCGAGGTTTAAATCCCAGCTTTGCTATTGTGTGTGTGTGTGTGTGTGTGTGTGTATGACATTGTAAGTTAGTAAACTTTCTATGTCTCTTTCTCTCTCTCTCTCTCTCTTTTTTTTTTTTTTTTTTACTGTATGGTTTTGGGCTTAGTGTGATGTTATCGTTCAGTCATTCAGCTGGTTTTGACTCTTTGTGACCCCATGGGCTGTAGCACTGCAGACTTCCCTGTCCTTCAGTGTCTCCTGGAGTTTTCTCAAACTCATATCCATTGAGTAGGTGATGCTATACAGTCATCTCATCCTTCGTTGCCCCCTCCTCCTCCTGCCCTCAGTCTTTCCAGCATTAGGGTCTTTCCCGATGAGTCTCTTCGCATCAGGTGGCCAGAGATTTGGAGCTTCAGCTTCATCATCAGTCCTTCCAATGAATATTCAAGGCCAATTTCCTTTAGGATCGACTGGTCTGATCTCCTTGCTTCCCAAAGGGCTCTCAGGAGTCTTCTCTAGCACCACAGTTTGAAAGCATCAATTCTTCAGTGTTCAGCCTTCTTTATGATCTAACTCTCACATCTGTACACGAGAACTGGAAAAGCTGTCTATATGGATCTTTGTTGGCAAAGTGAGGTCTCTGCTTTTTTAATATGCTGTCTACATTTTTCATAGTTTTTCTTCCAAGGAGCAAGTGTAATTTCATGGCTGTAGTCATTGTATGCAGTGATTTGGGAGCCCGATAAAATAAAGTCTGTCACTTTCTCCATTTTTTTCCCCATCTATTTGCCATGAATTGATAGGATTGGATGCCATGATCTTAGTTTTATGAATGTTGAATTTTAAGACACCTTTTTCACTTTCTTCTTTCACTTTAATCAAGAGGCTGTTTAGTTCCTCTTTGCTTTCTGTCATTTGGGTGATGTTATCTGTATATCTGAGGTAATTGATATTTCCCCTGGCAACCTAGAATCCAGCTTGAGCTTCATCCAGCCCAGCATTTTGCATGATACATGAACCGTGAACTCCCTGATATTCAAGCTGGTTTTAGAAAAGGCAGATAACCAGAGATCAAACTACCAACATCCGCTGGATCATGGAAAAAGCAAGAGAGTTCCAGAAAAACATCTATTTCTGCTTTATTGACTATGCCAACGCCTTTATTGTGTGGATCACAATAAACTGTGGAAAATTCTGAAAGAGATGGAAATACCAGACCACCTAACCTATCTCTTGAGAAATCTGTATGCAGGTTAGGAAGCAACAGTTAGAACTGNTGGCATCCGGTCCCATCATTTCATGGGAAATAGTTGGGGAAACAGTGAAAACAGTGTCAGACTTTATTTTTTTGGGCTCCAAAATCACTACAGATGGTGACTGCAGCCATGAAATTAAAAGGCACTTAATCCTTGGAAGAAAAGTTATGACCAACCTAGATATATTCCAAAGCAGAGACATTACTTTGCCGACTAAGGTCCGTCTAGTCAAGGCTATGGTTTTTCCTGTGGTTATGTATGGATGTGAGAGTTGGACTGTGAAGAAGGCTGAGCGCTGAAGAATTGATGCTTTTCAACTGTGGTGTCGGAGAAGACTCTTGAGAGTCCCTTGGACTGCAAGGAAGTACAACCAGTCCATTCTGAAGGAGATCAATCCTGGGATTTCTTTGGAAGGAATGATGCTGAAGCTGAAACTCCAGTACTTTGGCCACCTCATGCGAAGAGTTGACTCATTGGAAAAGACTCTGACGCTGGGAGGGATTGGGGACAGGAGGAGAAGGGGACGACCAAGGATGAGATGGCTGGATGGCATCACGGACTCGATGGACATGAGTCCGAGTGAACTCTGGAGATGGTGATGAACAGGGAGGCCTGGCGTTCTGCGATTCATGGGGTTGCAAAGAGTCAGACATGACTGAGCGACTGAACTGAACTGTACTGAACTTCATATAAGTTAAATAACTAGGGTGATAATATACAGCCTTGGCTTGCTCCTTTCCCAATTTTGAAGATAATTTTCCCAATTTTATCATGATAGTAAAATTACAATAATTAGTTAAATAAGAAAGTTAGCCAAGAATTAAAAAGTAATGAAGATATAGAGAAAATTGATGTGTTAATGAACTATTGAAAGTCAGTGAAAGATCAAAAACTCAGGTGTCTGGATAGACTTAGAGAAGAAATAAGCAAACATATCACTCAAAAGGAGGATGTAGCATATCCTAGGGACATTGAAAGAAGTAGTTCAGTGTGGATGAAGAAGAACGTGGAGGAGAAAAGAAGTGTAGAAGTTAATGACTGGCTCTTCTAGTTTGCCATTCTCCCCCACTGGAGAAAATATTTATTAATACTTAAGAATAAAATATGATAAATTGTGCATTGATTTTAAATGAAATATTTGTGGTGAAAATATTTATGCAAGTTTTTGTCAACTTTATATACTGTTTGTCCTCAATTATTGCTAGAGCAAGAATAGAAAATAGTGCAAGTAGAAAGTGAAAGTGGTAGTTGCTCAGTTGTGTCCGACTTGTTCTAATCCCATGGACTGTATTCCTTCAGGGTCCTCTGTCCATGGGATTTTCCAGGCAAGAATACTGGAGTGGATAGCCAGGGGATCTTCTCAACCCAGGGACTGACCTGGGTCTCCTGCATTGTGGGCAGATTCTTTACTGTCTGAGCCACCACGGCTCAGACATGTTCCCAGAGGGACATTTCCGAGAATTTTCAAGTGAATGCTAAAAAATTGTTTTCAAACTGGTAGAGATTTGAACAAAAAAAAAGAGCTAGATTCATGCTGCAAAAATGACATTAAAATTGCATATATTTAAGTATATAATGTTTGCCTATGTCAAACAAAAAGCACGGGATTTTTTTTTTCACATTATTACAAATAATGACTTTTGACATCATAAAAATAGACAACACAAATATGATTTCGTTTGGTCGCTTGCAGTATCATATAGTCCAAGGCAACTGTAACAAACAGTCTAGTGTGTATTTGCATGCTAAGTCACTTCAGTTGTGCCCAACTCTTTGTGACCCTGTAGAATATAGCCCACCAGGCTCCTTTGTTCATGAAACTCTCCAGGAAAGAATAATTTAGTGGGTTGCCATGCCCTCAGGAGATCTTCCTCACTCAGGGATGGAATCTGCATTTCTTGTCTCCTGCATTGGCAGGCAGGTTCTTTACCACTAGCGCCATCTGGGAAGCCCACACTAACTAAAAGCAATATTCTGTTAAAACTTGATGCAGCAAACAACGGTGAAAGCTACTATCTGCTCTTTGGACACATGCTGCCTAATAACGAGCAAACAAAAAAGGAAAGGGGCACAATTTAAAGTTTAAAATCCTCTGCAAAAAGAACAAAGGCCTAACAGATAAAATTATATCTAGTAGATGAGGCTGATGCTTAGCTGGTGCTTCTCACAGAAGTCCTGGGCATCAAGAGAGACAAAAACACAGATGGTGCCCATAGCCAAGAGAGAGAGATTGCATGTATGACTGCACATGGCAGTGATGATCTGGGCACACCAGTGGCCTTTGCCCTGTCTCATTTAAAAGTGAACCCTCCGTGCTGCTGCTCAAGCTGAGCTCATTAAGCTCAGGGGTTTAATCCAGGCAGACATGAAATTATCATCCTATTCTCTGTGGAAATAGAAAAACAATTGATTCTGTCTAAGGTCCCATTTTCTTTTCCCTGATAATACATAAAATGACCTTTTTAGAGTGAAACAGACATGGAGTCCTAACAGTAGGTCTCAGTGATTTGGGGGGACCATCTGTTCCACATGTGTTTATTATATTCTGGAATTAAATTTGAGAGTTAAAATTTTTATCAAAATAAAACTGAATTTGTAACCTTAAAGTAGTCCTTAAAACAACTTAAAGCCCCAAATTTTAGGCCATTTGAGTTCTGGTAGTACTAATCACAGGAAATGCTAGTTTCCTTATATTTAAGGTAAGCCAAGCTTCTAACAAGCTTTAATTAGAGTCAACCAGTCTCAGGTTAAGCATTTTTTTCCAGTTTACTCTACCTTATTGCTTTCTAAATACTCTGAATATAGGTAATAAAACACTTGTGCTAGGCATGGTTTTGCATGGTTTCTAAATCATAAGTCCTCTCAAGGGTAGGATCCATGTCTTTAAATTTATCTCTTTTCTTATAACAGTGCTTTTCATGTAGAAAGCTATTCAATGAATATCTCAAATACATTTATAACATAAAAGAATTGAACCTTGAAAATTTTCATCTTTATGCTTAAAATAAGGTAGAGTAGATATAAATAGTAAAGAAGATCAAGAAGATTCATTTGGTTTACAAGCATTAATGTTACTCTCCCATTTTGTAAGCAGCATCTTAATAAATATTTATTGTGTTCTTACTGATGACAGGTTCAGTTTTTGGTACTATGAATCAAACTCTTGGTATTTCCATGTACTCTGCTGGGACAATCTTGACTGCATCTTTCCAAATAAGCCCCACACTTGCATCTTCCAGGGAACAGATTGAATCATCTACAACAGATAGCACTGAAAAGTACCGTTGATATAGCAGCATTTATTATAAAACATACCCATTTGAACAGTAATTATTTGGCTACCAGGGCACAACCATTTATAACATCCCTTAAACAGTTATTATTATTTTTTTAATAAAGATGGAACATTAATTTTTTCAGCAGCTACTGAGTGCAATGCTTGAGTACCGTTCCTCATTTGTTTTTCATCATACATCGCTACCCAGAGGCAATCATTAACTAATTTGCTGATTTACGGTTGCAGTTTATGAGCTTTCAGTTCAGTTCAGTTCAGTCTCTCAGTCGTATCTGACTCTTTGTGACCCCATGAATCGCAGCAAGCCAGGCCTCCCTGTCCATCACCAACTCCTGGAGTTTACTCAAATTCATGTCCATCGAGTCAGTGATGCTATTCAGCCATCTCATCCTTGGTCGTCCCCTTCTCCTCCTGTCCCCAATCCCTCCTAGCAAAAGAGACTTTTCCAATGAGTCAACTCATCGTATGAGGTGACCAAAGTATTGGAGTTTCAGTTTTAGCATCAGTCCTTACAATGAACACCCAGGCCTGATTTCCTTTAGAATGAACTGGTTGGATCTCCTTGCAGTCCAAGCGACTCTCAAGAGTCTTCTCCAACACCACAGTTCAAAAGCATCAATTCTTCAGTGCTCAGCTTTCTTCACAGTTCAACTCTCACATCCATACATGACAACTGGAAAAACCATAGCCTTGACTAGACGGACCTTTGTTGGCAAAGTAATGTCTCTGCTTTTGAATATGCTATCTAGGTTGGTCATAACTTTCCTTCCAAGAAGCAAGCGTCTTTTAATTTCATGGCTGCAATCACCAGCTACAGTGATTTTGGAGCGCCCCCCCCCCCATTAAATAAATAAAGTCTGACACTGTTTCCACTGTTTCCCCATCTATTTCCCATGAAGTGATCAGACCAGTTGCCATGATCTTATTTTTCTGAATGTTGAGGTTTAAGTCAACTTTTTCACTCTCCTCTGTCAGTTTCATGAACAGGCTTTTAGTTCCTTTTCACTTTCTGTCATAAGGGTGGTGTCATCTGCATATCTGAGGTTATTGATATTTCTCCCAGCAACCTTGATTCTAGCTTGTGTTTCTTCCAACACAGCATTTCTCATGATGTACTCTGCTTATAAGTTAAATAAGCAGGGTGACAATATACCGCCTTGACATACTCCTTTTCCTATTTGGAACCAGGTGTTCTGTGTCTAGCTGTTGTTCCATGTCCAGTTCTAACTGTTGCTTCCTGACCTGCATATAGGTTTCTCAAGAGGCAGGTCAGGTGGTCTGGTATCCCCATCTCTTTCAGAATTTTCCACAGTTTATTGTGATCCACACAGTCAAAGCCTTTGGCATAGTCAATAAAGCAGAAATAGATGTTTTTCTCTGGAACTTTCTTGCTTTTTTCATGATCCAGCAGATGTTGGCAATGTGATCTCTACTTCCTCTGCCTTTTCTAAAACCAACTTGAACATCTGGAAGTTCATGCATTAAAATATGCTAAACTATTTCTGTTGTTTTCTTCATTGCATTGGCAGATGAAGAATATCTGTCTTTTATATCTGTGGCTATGTTAAGAAAGTTTTCCTCATCCTATGTGTTGGAGGCTTCTATAACATCTGAAATTGCTGCCATGTTACTTTCCTACTGAATCTTAACCAAAAGCATTTTTTACGTAGCTACCAAAGTAAAGCTGCTAAGGAACTTTGTGCTGCCCTGATAACAACAACAACAACAACAACAACAACAAAAAGGTCAGAACACCAGGTTAGCATGGAAATCTAACAGATATTACTTATGCTGTTTTCTAGTGACATACATCTTGAAGAATTGGTTACTGCTTTGCAGGCTGACGGGGACTGCATCAGTGTGAGTCATGTTTTTATTATTCAGTGAGATGCAAATATTTACATTTAATACTTGGTTTGAATAGTGGCTTCCCTCATGGCTCAGACAGTAAAGCGTCTGCCTGCAGTGCTGGAGACCTGGGTTCAATCCCTGGGTCGGGAAGATCCCCTGGAGAAGGAAATGGCAATCCACTCCAGTACTCTTGACTGGAAAATTCCATGGACTGAGGAGCCTGGTAGGCTACAGTCCATGGGGTTGCAAACAGTCAGACATGAATGAGTGACTTCACTTTCTTTCACTTTGAATAATGACAGTCCATATTGCCTTTGCATTGCAATTCAAATTTCACAGTAAATAGGGGGAAATTTTGAATGCTTCCTAGTATTGACTTGGTGATGTGTCTTAACATGTCTAAAGATCTAAAAAGGCACATGTGAAACAGCATAATTATGCTTCCAAATATGCTGAAAAAATACACATATTAGCTGGACAACCACAAGTACAGGCAAGGACGCAGAGTAATTGGAACCTTCAAACATTGCTGATGAGAATATAAAATGGTGTAGCTGCTTTATAAAACAGTCTTCTTTATAAAACTATTCTCCAAAGAGTTAAACACAGTTACAATATGAGCTAGCATATACTCAGATAACAAAATTTAAATGATCACACAAAAATTTGTACATAGGTGTTCATAGCAACTTTATTCATAGTATGTGAGAAGTGGAAACAACCCGAATTTCCATCAGCTGAAGAATAGGTAAATTGTGGAATCAGTACAATAGAATACCTTTCAGCCAAAAAAAAAGGAATAAACTACTGATACATATGACAAGCGGCATGAACATTGAAAACATTGTACTTTGTGAAAATGCCAAACACAAAAGGCCACAGACCATAATTCCACTATTCAGAACAAGCAAATCCATAGAGACAAAAAGTAGATCAGTGTGGGCCAGGGGCTGGGGGAGAGAAGGTTGGGAATGAGTAGCAGATAACCAGCACAGAGTTACGTTTTGGCATGAGGAAAATGTTCTGGAATGAAGCTGTGCACATTTTGTGAATATATTAATCCCCACTGAATCATCACCTTGAAAGGATGAAATGTATGGCATTTGAATTATATCGAAAAAAATTCACTTTTTATTATTGAAAGACTTCTTTATATTAGACATCATTAGGCCATTAATTTTCCACATGCACACAGAAAGCTTATTTGGAAAGCTTTCTTTTAAGAAGAGTTTCAATTATAACAACCATTATTCAACATTTGTATCAAAAAGCCTAGGATTTGGTTTTTAATATATAATCATTAATGTATACAATTATCATTTGACCTATCACATTTGATATTTTCATCTCTTTTCACTGAAAGAATCCCTAGTTCTCTCTTTTAAAAAATTCCTTTATTTTAGTTAATGTGTCAGTCTTTTCTGTTTCAGTTGAATTAATCCATTGTAAATATCCAAACTGATCTAAAATCTGAGCTGTTTTTTCATTTCTCCTAGTGCCTTGGGTAAAAGGATGAATATGTACTCTGCATTAAGTTACAGAATATATATTCATTCACATAGTACATCATGAGAAACCCTGGGCTAGATGAAGCACAAGATGGAATCAAGATTGCCAAGAGAAATATAAATAGCCTAAGATATGCAGATGACACCACACTTACGACAGAAAGTGAAGATTCAAAGAGTCTCTTGATGAAAGTGAAAGAGGAGAGTGAAAGAGTTGACTTAAAGCTCAACATTCAAAAAACTAAGATCATGGAATCTGGTGCCATCACTTTATGGCAAATAGATGGGGAAACAGTGCAAACAGTGATAGAATATTTTGGGGGGCTCCAAATCACTGCAGCTGGTGACTGCAGCCACGAAATTGAAAAACACTTATGCCCAACCTAGACAACATATTAAAAAGCAGAGATATTACTTTGCCAACAAAGTTCATCTAGTCGAATTATGGTTTTTCCATTTGTCATGTATGGATGTGAGAGCTGACCTATTATGCAGAGTGAAATAAGACAGAAAGAAAAACACCAATACAGTATACTAATGCATATATATGGAATTTAGAAAGATGATAATGATAACCCTCTATGCAAGACAGCAAAAGAAACACAGATGTATAGAACAGTCTTTTGGACTCTGTGGGAGAGGGAGATGGTGGGATGATTTGGGAGAATGGCATTGAAACATGTATAATGTCATATATGAAATGAGTCGCCAGCCCAGGTTCAATGCATGATACTGGATGCTTGGGGCTGGTACACTGGGACGACCCAGAGGGATGGTACGGGGAAGAAGGAGTGAGGGGGGTTCAGGATGGGGAACACATGTATATCTGTGGTGGATACATGTTGATGTATGGCAAAACCAATACAATAATGTAAAGTAATTAAACTCCAATTAAAATAAATTTATTTAAAAAAAAAGAAAAAGGAAGAAAGCAGAGCACCAAAGATGCTTTTGAACTGTGGTGTTGGAGAAGACTCTTGAGAATCCCTTGGACTTCAAGGAGATCCAGTCAGTCCACACTAAAGAAAATTAGTCCTGAATATTCATTGGAAGGACTGATGTTGAAGCTGAAGCTCCAATAGTTTGGCCACCTGATGCAAAGAACTGATTCATTTGAAAAGACTCAGATGCTGGGAAAGATTGAAGGTGGGAGGAGAAGGGGACGACAGATGATGAGATGTTTGGATGGCATCACCAACTCAAAGGATATGAGTTTGAGTAAACTCCAGGAGTTGGTGATGGACAGGGAGGCCTGGCGTGCTGCAATCCATGGGATCTCAAAGAGTCGGAAAAGACTGAGCTGAACCAAAAACGAAGAAGGAAAGGGAGGAAGGTAGTCCTAATTTGTGATTCTATTTTTAAAGTCTACTGGAAATGGAGTGCTCTCTCTCTCTATCTCAGACAAAAGCAAAGGCTTCAAATCACCATATTTCTCAAAATCTGTTCCATATATTCGCTATTTTATTACTTTTCACTGGGGCCTTAAAAATGATCTCAACTAGCATTAGCTGGTGCTGGCCCTGTCTCTCTCACTTATCATGACAGTTAATCCTCACCAAAGCACGTTGTGTGCCAACATTCTTCTCATCCTTCAGTAAATTCCACTGTCCTATTGACTGTATTGGAGTTCTCATTCTTCTCACCTCATATTCCACTAATTCCTGTATGTACTTTACACTCCAGCCAAATAGCTTCCTTCCTATTTCCCATTTTCTCACACATTTACCAGTATCCATGGATTTCACAGTGGCTGGAATAATTTCACTTCATCTACCCTATTGATACTCCATCCACTTCTTAAGGCTATAATGAATCACATGTAACAGAACATCCTGAAAGCAGGAACTTTGTCATGTTTCCTAAATTAACCCTGGTGACTAGAGCATTCCCTACAGAAAGTATAAATTCCATTAATAAATAAGCAAATTAGTAAAAATAAATTTATGTTTAAATGAAGGAACAAATAGCTTCAATATACGTTCTTGATATCCCAATTCTCTTTCCTTCTGAAATCATGTAAAATTATTTTTTCATTGTACATAACATCCTGTGATATATTTATTTGGGCTTCCCAGGTGTCTCAGTGGTAAAGAATCTGCCTACCAATACAGGAGATGCAAGAGACAAGAGCTTGATCCCTGAGTCGGGAAGATCCTCAGAGTAGGAAGTGGTAACCAGCTACAGTGTTCATGCCTGAAGAATCCCATGTACAGAGGAGGCTGTCAGCCTCCAGTTGATGGGGTTGCAAAGAGTCAGGAATGACTGAGCAATGGAGTGTGCACATGTGCACACACACACACACTTTTATTTAAATAATTATCTTTGTATTTCTTGTCTCTTATTCATTTCTACATTTTATTATATCTCACTATTTTTTCATTGTACATAACATTCTGTTATACATTTATTTGGGCTAGACTCTGTTTAGTCAATACTATCTGAATTAACTCAATAAACAACTCAATATCCTCACTTGATATTTCTCCAGGCAATCTTGATTCCAGCTTGTGCTTCCTCCAGCCCAGAGTTTCTCATGATGTACTCTGCGTATAAATTAAATAAGCAGGGTGACAATATACAGGCTTGACGTACTCCTTTTCCTATTTGGAACCAGTCTGTTGTTCCATGTCCAGTTCTAACTGTTGTTTCCTGACCTTCATACAGGTTTCTCAAGAGGCAGGTCAAGTGGTCTGGTATTTCCATCTCTTTCAGAATTTTCCACAGCTTATTATGATCCACACAGGTAAAGGCTTTGGCATAGTCAATAAAGCAGAAATAGATGTTTTGCTGGAACCCTTTTTTTTTTTTTTTTTCAATAATCCATCGAATGTTGGCAATTTAATCTCTGGTTCCTCTGGCTTTTCTATGCATAGTACCTCATCAGAAATGCTGGGCTAGAGGAAGCACAGGCTGGAATCAAGATTGCTGGGAGGACTATCAATAACCTCAGATATATAGATGACACCACTCTTATGGCATAAACTGAAGAAGAACTAAAGAGCCTCTTGATGAAAGTGAAAGATGAGAGTGAAAAATTTGGCTTAAAACTCAACATTCAGAAAACTAAGATCATGGCATCCAGTGCCATCACTTCATGGCAAATAGATGGGGAAACAGTGCAAACAGTCACTGACTTCATTTTTATGGGCTCCAAAATCACTGCAGATGGTGACTGCAGCCTTGAAACTAAAAGATGCTTACTGCTTGGAAGGAACGGTATGACCAACCTAGACAGCATATTTAAAAGCAGAGACATTACTTTTCCAACAAAGGTCTACCTAGTCAAGGATATGTTTTTTGTCCAGTAGTCACGTATGGATGTGAGTGTTGGACTCTAAAGAAAGCTGAGCACTGAGGAACTGATGCTTTTGAACTGTGGTTTTGTAGAAGACTCTTGAGAGTCCCTTGGACTGCAAGGAAATCTTAAAGGAAATCAGTCCTGAATATTCATTGGAAGTACTGATGTTGAAGCTGAAACTCCAATATTTTGGCTACCTGGTGTGAAGAATTGACTCATTGGAAAAGACCCAGTGCTGGAAAAGATTGAAGGCAGGAGGAGAAGGGGATGACAGAGGATGAGATGTTTGCTTGACATGACCAACTCAATGGATATGAATTCAAGTATATTTCATGAGTTGATAATGGACAGAGAGGGTTGGCATGCTGCAGACTACGGGGTCTCAAAGGGTCAGACATGACTGAGTAACTGAACTGAGCTGATGCCATTTCAGAGCAATGAGTGCAATCAATTAATTTTATTTTACAGATTAAAATATACTTGACAAATTCTTTAAAAATGATTCTTCTCCTTAATGTTATACACTGATTTTATTGTTAAATTGATGAATCACTGGCCTTCATAATTAACAATTGTTATATACATTTGCATTTCTCTTCTTCTTGGTTTCCTGGCTGGCACACTTTAATAATCTCTAACCCATTAGTCAACATCTGTACTAATTCCTAGAGTTCAGTTTAGGAAGTATTTTCTCACATGTGATTATGTTCCAGACTATACACTGGATACAAGATACAAGACAAGGCAAGATGGTCACAGGAAAACGGTTTTTTTAAACTGTCTTTTAAAACAAGCCCCTGAATTCTGAGGCAGGGCTCTGGAGCCCACATTTTATGAAATACCATTTATGAAACTAACTACCCTCCCCCTATTTCTTTCTAAATCCAAATTCCAAAACTGTAGCATATCTAGAGAAAATTGCTTAACACATTTCCATTTGAACACTCAGGTTGCAATGTTATATGTACAACACTGTAGAGATCTCCCCATGTACAAATGAAACTAGAAGAGAATCCATCAAAAATTATATATTGGGAATGAAAAAGGCATATTTTCTTTTTACCAGGTTCCATGATTCTCATATATCTTATCTGTTCTTCACTGTCATCTCTTTAATGAATTTCCCTGATCACCAAGACCTGCAATCCTTGGCTCTACCATCAGATTCCTACCATCACTCATTCATATTGCTTTTATTGCATTTATTATAATATAATGTATACCTACTTGTTTCCCTTTTATACTATAAATTATTTGCAGTTGGGAAAATTTTCTTATTTATATTTTCAACTATGTTAAGTTGAAAGGCAGGTACACATATAAATTTTAATACTTACATAAATGTACCGGCATAAAAATTTGAAGTTGTCAGAAAAAATTATTCAAAACTTGGAAAAAAAAAAAGCAAAGAAATGGACAGAATCATCTTTAAGTATCACATAGGAGCAACAGCTACCCAAAATTTGTTGCAGGAAGAATTTGGTTCCTCTCATTGTGTCTCTTCATTAAAGGTCCCAGACTTCCCTTACTAACTTGTAGATTTCTTCTAGCAGAGTCGTGGATAATTTCTTTGTGGTGTAACAGATAACCATAATGATTGATGGTCTGTTAGAATTAACCAGTTTGTATCTAACTAAAGAGTGTTTGTATGCTCTCTTAACATTTATTCATTAAATTGACAATAAATACCCTAATATCTGAAATGCTCCTTAAGCTGATAACAATCCCACTGCTTCCCTCATATATCAAGAGTTAAACAGAATCTTTGGCAGATATTTCTATTATATTTGCTTGAGCGTAATAATTTTAACTTTTTGAAGATTAAGCTTTAAAAATAGTATTTTTCTTTTTTCAATTTTTTTATTTTTACTTTATTTTGCTTTACAGTACTGTATTGATTTTGCCATACATTGACATGAATCAGCCATTGCAAAGAAAGGAATAAAATACTTAGGAATATACCTACCTAAAGAAACTAAAGACCTATATATGAAAAATTATAAAACACTGATGAAAGAAATCAAAGAGGACACTAATAGATGGAGAAATATACCATGTACATGGATTGGAAGAATCAATATAGTGAAAATG
>SJYR01001352.1:494059-551220 GCA_006410655.1 Kobus ellipsiprymnus
TTTTAAAAATCTCATTTAAAGTTGTGGTTTTCATAAACAATTGTCCAAAATGTGTCCTAAATTAAGCTTTTCTTATGATGTAGATAAATTGGAAAACAAAATTTACAGTAAAAGAGGGTGAAAAAAAGTAATATTGAGAGTAGAGAAATGGGACCATGTTGGTCAAAGGAAATAAACTCCCACTTAAAAGGTAAATAAGATTTATGGTCACAATAGCAATAATGTGTTATATACTTGAAAGCTGTTAAAAAAAATAGATCCTAAATGTTATCACCACACACAGAGAAATATTGTAATTATGTGAGAGGATGGAAGTGTTAACTAATCTAATTGTGATAATCAATTTGCAATATATAATCTATCTAATTATCACATTATACATGTTATAATTGCATGTCTTATGTCAGTAGTATCTCAACAGGGCTGGAAAAGAATATGATTGCCACATATATAAATTTTTAAAAGACACTTTCTATGATAAACTATTTTCAACCTGAAAATAGGAAAAGAGAAATAATAATGAATAGCATTTTATTTTTAGATTACCTGAAGTGTTTTGCTGAACTGAAAATTTGAAATTAGTTCCAGAGTTCATAATTCACCATCTCTTTCATTCTCCCCTTTTGTCTATTCCCTCCTGTTGAAATCATGACACCAAGTTTTCCATGGTGTTTCCTGCCTATGTGCACAGCCAGATTAATCCCCGGATGTCTCAGAAATGGATAACCAGTCCCTACTAATTATCAACTTAAATCCTATATTTCATTCCAGGCATTTCCCCACAATTCATTTTTTTATTTGGCTCCAACACATGATCAAGCCTTCCCTCCTTATTCCATCCCTGACAAGTTCTTGATTTTATTTGTTCATTCTAGAACAGGTGGATTTACCAGGTGGTTTTCCGAAGTGTTTCACTCATTTCTTTTCCATTGGTATCATTTGCAAATAATTTTTCAAATTATTATTTTTTTTGCTAGTTCCCTAGTTCTCTTAGAGACAGCAGAGCAAGGTGATGTGGACTGGAACTAGAAGGTTTGAAATCCCAGTTCTGCTGTTGGTTGCCTGGGTGATGTTGGCTGAGGTACACAATCTATCCTATATGTAAGCTTTTGTTTCTAAGAAAGTAATACTACCTAATGCATAGAGATGACAAGAAGGTCACTTGAATCTATGCACATAGAGTACTTAGGCAAACACCTGCTGTGTACTATGGACCATGTTATAGCTTTGAGAGTATGAGAACCATCCTTAGATTCTTAAGAATATTTTGCACTGTTGCTTATTGGCCATGTAACTGAGTGAACAATTTACCCTCTTTAAATCTCAGTTTCTTCAACTGTTAAATGGGAATAATGCCAACATAGTAAGCTTGTAAAAATTCAATGCTGAAGCTGAAAAATTATGTGTAGTGTCTGTCTCATAATAAGTACTTTTATTATTAATAATTGTTTCTATTATCAATATTATCATTATTTATTATCATCATTGGACTTTTTGCTACTTTTAAATTTATGCTTCTGGAGAACTTGAGGATGTGCCCAACTGCCCCAGTCTTTTCAATTGACTATTATAAAGTTGAAGATTATTAGTTGCTTTCCTTCTAAATTTTTTTATTTGCAGGATATCAAATAGACAGCATTAGAACTAATAAGTTCATCAAACTTTCTGAGTGGAAGAAAAGCAAATTAAAAAATTACAAATATGTTTAGTTAGTGGGATTTCCAGCAAGTGTCATTAACTACTTTACACCCAGTTTATTAAATAAATCAGAGAAATATCATCATATTTCTTACAATGAAGTCTTAATCTATTCTCAAAAATTTTACTCTGCCCTGAACCTGTGGAGTTTGTCCAGGTGTTTTTATCTGTTGTCCTTTTAAGCCAGGAGATTTGCATTTTGCATATTTATATCCAAAAATATATTAATTATGAAGACAGAGCTATCTGGTTCTGCTGTCAGATGGGTGATTGATAGAATTCCCTAATCCTCTGATCCCACAATTTCCTAATAGAAAAGCAAAGATTCTACCCCTTACCTTTTATGATTGTTGTGAGATTATGCATATAAAGGTCCTAAAATACAACAGCCAGCTATTAAAAAATACCACAGATTTGTTTTTTTTTTAATCCCTCATTGCCTCTTCCTGTGGAAATTCACATAATATAGAATGAGCATTCAATAAGTGATAAGTTGAATTGAATCAACTATCACAATACATTCTAATATGCTAAGCATTATGAAGTTGCCAATAACTGGATTGGCTATATAAATTTAGAACTTTTTTCTCTTGTTCATTCATTTTTTTACTCATGTTCAAAATCTCATTTGAAAAGGAAACAAAGTTAATAACAAGTAAGCACATAAAATTGGAGTGCTTCTCCTTCTAACAAAATTAAGAAAATGGACTTTTATTATTTAGGCACCAGGGAGAGATTGTTGTTTTTTAACAAAGTAGTACCATTATGAATTCAGTATTTTAGGAAAACAAATCTGAATTTAGCAGTTAAAACAAAATAAAGAAACAAAATTGAGTGCAAATTGCGAGTTTGTGTATGTGTACTCAATCACTAAATTGTGTCCAACTCTTTGTGACCCCATGGACTGTAGCCTGCCAGGTTCCTCTGTCCATGAGATTTTTCAGACAAGAATATTGAGTGGGTTTCCATTTCCTTCTTCAGGGAATATTCTTGATGCAGGGATCAAACATGCATCTTCTGCATCTCCTGCAATGACAGGTGGGTTCTTTACCACTGAGCCACTTGGACATTTTTGAGGTTCAACTAAGTAGAAGAAGACAAATCAGTAGAAACACTAAAATGGGAGACACTGATGGATAGTTTAGATGAGTGTGCATAGGAAGAGAAAGGTGTCTGAGTGGAAAGCTCCACAAAGATTTGGAACCTCTAAAGACAAGCAGGTCCTCAAGGAGAGTCAAAGTTTAAGATAGTTTTGGAGATGGAAACTGAAAATGTTATGTTATGATAACCCAATAGAAAAAGTGAAATATAGCTAGATAAAACCCGGTTGTTTAGGAAAAAAATTTAATGGAAATGTTTAATGGAGGAATGGGATTTGGTAGATTTATTTTAGAATGTTTCTTTGCTGCCTAAATTATATATGAAAACTATCATACAATATGTTTTCACTTAAAGGGAAAGTAAGATTTCCTATCTTCACTAATTAAGAGAAATTGCTTTAATTCAAATAATGAGCTTTTAAAAGTTATTGCAAAGAACACATAGTTTCACCAGTAAAAGGCTTTAGTTCATAAAATATCAGGAAAAATAATCACAAAAATCTGTAACTGATGGAAAGAATTAGCAGCCACTATTTTCCACTGAATGAAGACTCCAAAATGGAAGACAGCCAAAATATGGACAAGGACTTAATGCTATGTAACCATTTCAATTTGGAAAAACCATTGATAATCAAACTACCCATGCAAGTTGTATTCAATTAAGCTTTCTTTTACTGAAAATTATGAAAGTGGTGTTGGCAAAACACCCAGAATAATGCTTTTCAAGTAGCAAAACAAACAAAAAAATAAATAAACTTTGGGATTCTTAAGCATATTTAGGTATTTGTCACATTTACTGTGTCCTAATTTTTCAATGTGCATATAATCATCAAAATCATAAATAATTCAGAAAAAAAACCTATATAAAAATTATTAGCTTGTACCCAAAGAGCCTTTCAAGAACATACCTATAGCAATAAATTAAGGCTCAACTCACTTTCATTATTAAACCTTAGGCCATGTTTAAAAACTAAAGATAAAAAACTAACCTAATATATACTAATAATGGGAAAAAACAAGGGAAAAACAAGAAATTGGTAGACTTTCTTAACACTGAAGTGGCAGTTTTGCTCTTCTCCCCATATAAGACACCATGAAAAGATCATAGCTCCAGAGTTTAGAAGAAGCTTTAAAATATTATTAATACATAAGATCTATTTTCTATCAGCTAAAATTTACCTTAAAAAGGTACAGAGAGAAAAAATATATTTTCATCCTTGCAAATGTTACAAAAGGAATTATCATGGCAGTTATAAGGTACAAGTTTGGGGTGGGTCCCAGGATGGTGGAGGAATAGGATAGGGAGACCACTTTCTTCCTGACAAATTCTTCAAAAGATCATTTGAATATGGAACAACTTCCACAAAAACACTGAGTGCTGCTAGAGGACTCCAGACACCAAGAAAGGCAGCCTCGTCTCTTTGAAAGGAGGTAGGACAAAATATAAAAGATGAAAACAGAGATAAAGGATTTAGGGATGGAGTCCAATCCTGGAGAGGGAGTCATGGTCGAGAGGTTTCCACACAACATGAAACCCTCTCACAGGTGTGTCAGTGGGGAACTTTGAAACCTCAGAGGGCAAAATAATCCGGATGGAAACACCCACAGAGTATGGGCCTAACTGCAATTACCAGTGGAAAAGGGGCTCAGATGCTCGCGGCCACCAGCAGCGAGTGCGGGCTGGGCAGGGAGGCACAGGTTGCATCATTGGTCCTTAGGGTAAGGACTGGGCTTGAATGTCCTGAGAACAATCTGAGAGGGCTAATGTGACATAGCAACCCACACTGTGGGATGGCCAGAGAGACATTAAAAAACAACAACAACCAACTTTTCCACACAGTGCACAGTGACACTTGGTGTGCTCACAGAACAAAAGATTGTGCCCTACTGAATACCAAAGGAGAAGAAGCTGGCTGCCATTTAGGGCTCTCCCTCTTTGGAGGCAGAAAGGCAGGTGCAACAGCCAGAGCCAGAAGGCTAGGGGCAATGGCAATCTCAGTCCCAGAGACCTCATGTTCTACCAAACTGTGAGCAGACTGCCAGTTGTAAAGCACATCTTCCTGGGATCCTGGATGGTTCACATCCACCAGGAGTGTCACAGATGGAGATCAGCTCCCCAGAGGAGACACACAGGACTGTGCCCTCATGGTTCCCCCAGGAAACCAAGCAGCCAGGAACAGGGTGGTACATAAGATGCATAGCCCACCTGGGACAGTGTGCTCACCAAGCACCTGATCACCTGAGAAGCTTGGACCTGGGAAAAGCACAAAACGCACAGCCCATCTGGGTCTGTGCCCTTGCAGAGCAGCTAAGAACCTGAGCACTTCAGACCTGGGAATGCACGAAACACAGGGTCCAGGTGGGACAGTGCCCACATGGGACACCCTGGGAGCTGGAGCAGTGTGCACCCAGGAAGTACACACTGCCTTGGGCTGTGGCTAACCCAATGTGGTCCATCCACCACCAGCACTCCCCACATACACTAGCAGTATTTGCTTGCAGTGTTCCTCTCTCCACAGCACCACTGAACAAGTGAACTTAAACAGTGGCCACCTTCATCCCATCACGTCAGGGCAGAAATTAGACATTGAAAAGACTTGTTAACAGAGGAAGCCAAAATGAACAAAGATCTGAAGGAACCGCTCTGGAAGTGACAGGTGCAACAGATTAAAACCCTACAGTTAATGCTGAGACTGCATTTAAGCAGCAACTATATACTTTGAGAACAAGTACAAGTAGGAACAAGGGACAATCTTACACTGAACTGACCCCACACTGCCCACAACAGCTCCAGAGAAATTTCTAGATATATTTTTACTATTATCATTTTTTATTATTTTTTAAACGTTAGTTATTACTCTTTTAACTTTCATTTTTATAGCTACTAGGGCTGCCCCCATTCGAGAGTGTTGTCCCCAGGATGTCGAGCCTTGAGGTCAGACTAGATGGAAGACGGATCCGTCGAGGACGGATGGAGGAAGATGGGTGGACTGCTCGCCGGCCCTGGCCGCGGGACTGGGTCGTGGGGCACACTTCCGGAATGGCCAGGATTGGCCGGCGTCCCAGGCGTCGCGGGAACGCCCTCGTGTGTGAGTGGCCGTGGGATCCCCCGCTGGTTTACCTGGTTTCCCGACCGTGTCCTGGTGTTTTTCTGGTCCCTGGAAGGCGCCCTTGTACCTGTCCCGCGGCCCCCGCCGTGCATGCTTGCCGGCCCTTCCCCGCTGCTGCCGGCCTTTCCTCCTGTCCCACGCCTGCGACCCCCCGCGTTCCCTTCCCCTGCCTGGGACCAAGCCGGCCTCGCCTCACGTGGGTGTCGTCCCCCGGCCTCCGTTGGCCGGTGGCGTCCCAGGGCGGAGCAGTGCCCTTGGAGCCCTGAAAAAGGGGGCGGGGCAGGGAGCCTTGCTAGTGTGAGGGCCGTGGGCGCCGCCGGTAAGCGGCGGGAGGGTGTTCTCCCGGCCCGCTGCGGCTCTGGGTGTGGCGGTGGCGGCGGGCGCGAGCCCCGTGAGGGTGGGGGCGCCACTCCGTCTTCCCGGGTGTGCCGCGGGACCGCCCTGTGCTGGGAGGCCTCTAGCAGTGAGATCCCGCGGTGGGCCCTGGCGGCCGACTCGCGTCAGCCCCAGGTCGCTTTTAGCCATTCCCCTCGTGGTGGCGCGCGGCCACCCCACCTCCGCCGCCGGTTCCGTGGCGTTGGCCTCGCGTGGCCGCACCCCGTCGGTGCCCCTCTCAGTCCTTCCGTCCGCCTCAGTCCGCTCGCCGTCTGCTGCTCCCTGGGGCCGCGCCCTGGTCTGTCTCGCTTCCCGGCCCGCCGAGCCCCGATCTGTTGCTCGTTTCGCCGCCGCCGTCGCGTGCTGGATGAAGGGGAGCGCCCGTGACCCCCGCCGCGCCCGCGCCCCAGTGCGCTCGCCCGCCCGTGGGTCGGGCCCTGTCTCTTATACACATCTAGATGTGTATAAGAGACAGGCTTGAATGTCCTGAGAACAATCNCGTCGCGTGCTGGATGAAGGGGAGCGCCCGTGACCCCCGCCGCGCCCGCGCCCCAGTGCGCTCGCCCGCCCGTGGGTCGGGCCCCTGGTCTCCACTCCCCCCACCCCCCTGGCCCGGGCCGGTCGCCGTATCCTCGCCGCCGGACGGACGCCAAGGGCGAGCGTAGGCCGTCCCCTGTGTGGCCTTTGCCAGGGGTCCCCGGCTAGGCTCCCAGGGCCGCCGTCGGGGCAGGCGGGCTCGCGACGGCGGGTGGGGTGAAGGAGGCGGGGGGCTCGCAGCCCTCCTTCCCCACCTGGTCCCTCCGCGCGGTGGTGGCGGCACGCTGCGACCCTCGTGAACCGAGGATGTGCGCGCGATCGGGCATCCTCGCTGCTGGTGGGATGGGGCGGTTGGGTTTCCAGGCCCGGTGAGCGCCTTCCCAACACCCTCCTCCCGGCTTCCTCACCTCGCCGGTCTTCCTGCTCGCCCGCCAGCGCGTCGCGACGGGGCCTATCCCCCTGCTTCGTAGTGCTTGCTCTCTCTGCTACCTCCTCACCCCTCCCCCGCGCCCTCGGCCCGGTTGGATCCCTGGGTCGGGAAGATCCCCTGGAGAAGAAAATGGCAATCCACTCCAGTACTATTGCCTGGAAAATCCCATGGACAGAGGAGCCTGGTAGGCTACAGTCCATGGGGTTGCAAAGAATCAGACACGACTGAGCGACTTCACTTTCATACCAAGCAACCTCCTCCACTTTTAGCCTACTATAATCTTTCTTTAAAAACACTGTTTTAAAAAATATATTCCACATATATATAATTTTTATAGTCAATTCTGTTTTGTATTTTTTATATTGTATTTTCTAGAGTCTAACCTCTATTCTAGGTTGTTAATCTTTGCTTTTTGATATTTGTTATCAATTTTATACCTTTAAGAATCTAACCTACATTATCCATTTTCACTTATGGATCTGATTAGTGGCTTGATACATCTCTCCCATTTTGACTCTCCCTTATCTCCTCCTGGAATGTTCAAGCTGGTTTTAGAAAAGGCAGAGGAAGTAGAGATCAAATTGCCAATGTCCGCTGGATCATCAAAAAAGCAAGAGAATTACATAACAACATCTATTTCTGCTTTGTTGACTATATCAAAGCCTTTGACTGTGTTAATCACAATAAACTGTGGATAATTCTGAAAGAGATTGGAACACCAGACCACATATCATGCCTCTTGAGAAACATGTACGCGGGTCAGGAAGCAACAGTTAGAACTGGACATGGAACAACAGACTGGTTCCAAATAGGAAAAGGAGTATGTCAAGGCTGTACATTGTCACACTGTTTATTTAACTAATACGCAGAGTATATTATGAGAAACGCTGGACTGGAGGAAGCACAAGCTAGAATCAAGATTGCTGGAAGAAGTATCAGTAACCTCATATATGCAGATGACACCACCCTTACGACAAAAGTGAAGAACTAAAGAGCCTCTTGAAGAAAGTGAAAGAGGAGAGTGAAAAAAAAATTGGCTTAAAGCTCAACATTCAGAAAATTAAGGTCATGGCTTCTGGTCCCACCATTTCATGACAAATAGATGGGGAAACAGTGGAAACAGTGGCCGACTTTATTTATTTGGCTTCAAAATCACTGCAGATGGTGATTGCAGCCATGAAACTAAAAGATGCTTACTCCTTGGAAGGAAAGTTATGACAAACCTAGATAGCATATTAAAAAGCAGAGACATTACTTTGTCAACAAGTGTCCATCTAGTCAAAGCTGTGGCTTTTCCAATAGTCATTTATGGATGCGAGAGTTGGACTATAAAGAAGGCTGTCCATTGAAGAATTGATGCTTTTGAACTGTGGTGTTGGAAAAGACTCTTGAGAGTCCCTTGGACAGCAAGGAGATCCAACCAGTCCATCCTAAAGGAGATCGGTCCTGCGTGTTCATTGGAAGGACAGATGCTGAAGCTGAAACTCCAATACTCTGGCCACCTGATGTGAAGAACTGACTCATTTGAAAAGACCCTGATGCTGAGAAAGATTGAGGGCAGGAGGAGAAGGGGATGAGAGAGGATGAGATGTCTAGATGGCAACACCAACTCAACAGACATGGGCTTGGGTAGACTCTGGCAGTTGGTGATGGATAGGGAGGCCTATCGTTCTGCGGTTCATGGAATTGCAAAGATTTGGACACAACTGAGCAACTGAAATGAACTGAACTGATTACCTACCAGCCTGCAGATAGGGGCACCCCAAACACAGCAAGTTAACAAAATGAAAAGACAGAGAAATCCAGCAGGTGAAGGAATATAATAAAAAACCTACGAAACAAAACAAAGAGAAGAAGATAGGGAGTTTACCTGAAAAATAATTCAGAAAAATGATGTAAAAATGATCCAAAAATTTCAAAACAAAATGGAATTACAGATAATAGACTAGAGACAAAGAATGAGAAGCGGCAAAGAATGTTTAACAAGGACCAAGAAAAATAAAAGGAGCCAATCAATAATAGACAATGCCATAACTGATGTTAAAAACACTCTGGAGAGAACTCAGTTCAGTTCAGTTCAGTTCAGTCGCTCAGTCATGTCCGATTCTTGGCGATGGCATGAATTGCAGCACGCCAGGTCTCCCTGTCCATCACCAACTCCCGGAGTTCACTCAAACTCACGTCCATCGAGTTGGTGGTGCCATCCAGCCATCTCATCCTCTATCGTCCCCTTCTCCTCCTGCCTCCAATCCCTCCCAGTATCAGAGTCTTTTCCACCGAGTCAACTCTTTGCATGAGGTGGCCAAAGTACTGGAGTTTCAGCTTCAGCATCATTCCTTCCAAAGAACACCCAGGGCTGATCTCCTTTAGAATGGACTCGTTGGATCACATTGCATTCCAAGGGAATCTCAAGAGTCTTCTCCAACACCACAGTTCAAAAGCATCAGTTCTTCGGCACTCAGCTTTCTTCACAGTCCAACTCTCACATCCATACATGACTATTGGAAAAACCATAGCCTTGACTAGACAGACCTTTGTTGAAAAACTAATGTCTCTGCTTTTTAATATGTTCTCTTGATTTGGTCATAACTTTCCTTCCAAGGAGTAAGCATCTTTTAATTTCATGGCTGCAATGAAATAATTGAGACAGAAGATAGGATAAGTGAGATGGAAGATAGAATGTTGTAAACAAATGAAGCAGACAGGAAAAAAGATTAAGGAATTTAAATAAGTGAGAATAACCTCAGAGACCTCTGGGATACCGTTAAACACCCCAACATTCAAATCATATGTGTCCCAGAAGAAGATGCAAATTTGATGAGAAAATACTTAAGAATATAATAGGCAGAACTTCCATAAAATGGGTAAAGAAACAGCCACCCAAGGTTAAGGAACCCAGAGAGTCCCAAACAGGGTAAACACAAGGCAAAACACCCCAAAACACATATTAATCAGAGTAACAAAAACTAAACACAAAGAGCAAATATTAAAAGCAGCAGGGGAAAGCAACAAATAACATATAAGGGAATCCACATAAGGATAACATCTGATCTTTCAATAGAAATCTCAAGCAAGAAGGGAATGGCAGGACATATTTAAAATGCGTTAAGAGAAAAACATACAACAAAGATTACTCTACCCAGCAAAGATTCATTCATATTCAAAGGAGAAATCAAAAACTTTATAGATAAACAAAAATTGAAAGAATTCACACCACCAAACCATCTCTTCAACAAATGCTAAAGGATCTTCTCTAAACAGAAAATACAGAAAAGTTTTATAAAAATGAACCCAAACAACAAAGTAAATGGTAAAGGGATCACACTTATCAATAATTACTTTAATTGTAAATGGGTTAAATGTTCCAACCCAAAGACAAAAACTGGCCAATTGGATTCAAAAGCAAAACTCCTATATATGCTGTCTCCATAAGACTCACGTCAAACCTAGTGACACATACAGACTGAAAATTAGGGGCTGGGGAAAAATTTTTTTTTTCATGCAAATGCAGACCCAAAGAAAACAGGATCAGCAATGTTCATATCAATAAAATAAACTTTGAAATAAAGATCATACCACATAATGATCAAGGGATCAATCCAAGAGAAAGATATAACAATTATAAATATATATGCACCCAACATAGGAGTACCTCAATACATAAGGCAAATACTCACAAGTATGAAAGGGGAAATTAACAGTAACATGATAATAGTGGAGGACTTTAATTCCTCACTCACACCTATGAATACATCAACCAAACTGAAAATTAGCAAGAAAACATAATATTTAAGTGATACAAGGGACCAGTTAAACCTAATGATATCTAAAGGACATTTTACCCCAAAACGATGGATTTCACTCTCTTCTCAAGTGCACACGAGACGTTCTCTAGGATAGGTCACATCCTGGGCCACAAACTAGAGTTAGTAAATTAAAACAACAACTGAAAATATTTCATGCACTTTTCTGATCATAATGTAGTAAGATTAGATATGAACAACAACAACAACAACAACAAAAACTATGAACATGGAGGCAAAATAGCACTCTTCTGAATAAACAAACAGATCATGGAAGAAATCAAAAAGGAAATGAAAACATAAAAAATAGCAATGATAATAAATATATGACAACCCAAAACTTATGGGATTAGTAAAAGCAGTACAAACAGGGAGGTTCGTAGCAATAGAAGTCTACTTCAAGAAACAACAGAAACATCAAATGAACAACCTAACATTACACCTACAGAAACTAGAAAAAGAGCAAGAGAACCCCAAAATTAGTAGAAGGAAACAAATCATAAAAATCAGAGCAGAAATAAATAGAAACAAAAGACACTATAGATAAGATCAGCAAAACTAAAAGATGGCTTATTAAGAAGATAAGTAAAATAGACAAACTGTTAGCCAGACTCATCAAGGAAAAAAGGGAGAAGAATCAAAGCAATACAATTAGAAATGAAAATGGAGAAATCACAACAGACAGCACAGAAATAATAAAGATCATAAGAGACTACTATGAGAAACTATATGCCAATAAAATGGACAACTTGGAAGAAATGAACAAATTCTTAGAAAAGTGTAACCTGAACAAGGAAAAATAGAAAATCTGAGGAGACCAATCACAACTGTAATAAAAAATCAAAACTGTAATAAAAAATCTTCCAACAATCAAAATCCCAGAACCAGATGGTTTCACAGGTGAATTCTACCCAAAAATTAGATGAGAGCTAAAACCTATCCTACTCAAACTCTACCATAAATTTGCAGATGAAGGCAAACTCTCAAATGCATCATGATCAAGATTTATTCCAGGGATTTAAGGATTCTTCAATATTCATGAATGAATCAAGATGATAAACCATATTAACAAATTCAAAGATAAAAAATCATGACTTTCTTAATAGATGCAGAGAAAGCCTTTCACGAAATACAACCCCTATTTATGATAAAAACTCTCTAGAAGGCAGACATACAAAGAACATACCTCAACATAATAAAAACCATATATGACAAACTCACAAGAAACAGTATCCTCAATGGCAAAATATTGAAAGCATTTCCTTTAAAATTAGGAACAAGACAAGCGTGCCCGCTCTCACTATTACAATTCAATATAGTTTTGGAAGTCCTAACTACAGCGACCAGAGAAGAAACATAAATAAAAGGAATCCTGGTTGGAAAAGAAGAGGTAAAGCACTCACTGTTTGCAGATGACATGACACTCTACATAGAAAACCCTAAAGAAACCTCGAGAAAATTACTAGAGCTAATCAATGAATATAGTAATGTAGCAGGATATAAAGTTAATACACAGAAATCCCTTGCATTCCTATACATTAACTATGAAAAAACAAAATTTAAGTAAACAATCCCATTCACCATTGTAATGAAAAGAATAAAATACTTAGAAATAATGTTACTTAAAGAAATGAGAAGAGGTGGCAAGAATACACAGAAGAATACACAGAAGTACAAAAAAGATCTTCACAACCCAGATAATCATGATGGTGTCATCACTCAGCAAGAGCCAAATATCCTGGAATGTGAAGTCAAGTGGGCGTTAGAAAGCATCACTATGAACAAAGCTAGTGGAGGTGATGGAATCCCAGTTGAGCTATTGCAGATCTTCAAAGATGATGCTGTGAAACTGCTGCACTCAATATGCCAGCAAATTTGGAAAACTCAGCAGTGGCCACAGGATGGGAAAACATCAGTTTTCATTCCAGTCTCAAAGAAGAGCAATGCCAAAGAGTGCTCAAACTACCAAACAATTGCACTCATCTCACACACTAGTCAAGTAATGCTCAAAATTCTCCAAGCCAGGCTTCAGCAATATGTGAACCGCGAAGTTCCAGATGTTCAAGCTGGTTTTAGAAAAGACAGAGGAACAAGATATCAAATTGCCAACGTCTGCTGGATCATCAAAAAAGCAAGAGAGTTACAGAACAACATTTATTTCTGCTTTATTGACTATGCCAAAGCCTTTGACTGTGTGGATCACAACAAACTTTGGATAATTCTGAAAGAGATGGGAATACCAGACCACCTGACTCAGGTATTGAGAAACCTATATGCAGGTCAGGAAGCAACAGTTATAACTGGACATGAAACAACAGACTGGTTCCAAATAGGAAAAGGAGTACGTCAAGGCTGTATATTGTCACCCTGCTTATTTATCTTATATGCTGGGCTGGAAGAAGCACAAGCTGGAATCAAGGATGCCAGGAGAAATATCAATAACCTCAGATAAGCAAATGACACCACTCTTATGGCAGAAAGCGAAGAGGAACTAAAAAGTCTCTTGATAAAAGTGAAAGAGGAGAGTGAAAAACTCGGCTTAAAGCTCAACATTCAGAAAATGAAGATCATGGCATCTCGTCCCATCACTTCATGGGAAATAGATGGGGAAACAGTGGAAACAGTGTCAGACTTTATTATTTGGGTCTCCAAAATCACTGCAGATGGTGATTGCAGCCATGATTTTTTTTTTTTAAATTTTACTTTACGATACTGTATTGGCTTTGCCATACATCAACATGAATCTACCATGGGTGTACACGTGTTCCCAGTCCTGAACTCCCCTCCCGCCTCCCTCACCATACCATCTCTCTGGGTCATCCCAGTGCACCAGCCCCAAGCATCCTGTATCCTGTATTGAACCTAGACTGGCGATTTGTTTCTTATATGATATTATACATGTTTCAATGCCATTCTCCCAAATCATGCCACCCTCTCCCTTTCCCACAGAGTCCAAAAGACTGTTCTATACGTCTGTGTCTCTTTTGCTGTTTTGCATACAGGGTTATCATTACCATCTTTCTAAATTCCATATATATGTGTTAGTATACTGTATTGGTGTTTTTCTTTCTGGCTTACTTCACTCTGTATAATCGGCTCCAGTTTCATCCACCTCCTTAGAACTGATTCAAATGTATTCTTTTTAATGGCTGATTAATAATCCATTGTATATATGTACCACTGCTTTCTTATCCATTTATCTGCTGATGGACATCTAGGTTGCTTCCATGTCCTGACTATTATAAACAGTGCTGCGATGAACATTGGGGTACACGTGTCTCTTTCAATTCTGGTTTCCTTGGTGTGTATGCCCAGCAGTGGGATTGCTGGGTCATAAGGCAGTTCTATTTCCAGTTTTTTAAGGAATCTCCACACTGTTCTCCATAGTGGCTGTACTAGTTTGCATTCCCACCAACAATGTAAGAGGGTTCCCTTTTCTTCAAAGATATGCAAAAAAAGCAAAATGACTGTCTGGGGAAGCCTTACAAATAGCTGTGAAAAGAAGAGAGGCGAAAAGCAAAGGAGAAAAGAAAAGATATAAGCATATGAATGCAGAGTTCCAGAGAATAGCAAGAAGAGATAAGAGACCTTCTTCAGCAATCAATGCAAAGAAATATAGGAAAAGAACAGAATGGGAAAGACTAGAGATCTCTTCAAGAAAATTAGAGATGCCAAGCGGACATTTCATGCAAAGATGGGCTCGATAAAGGACAGAAATTGTATGGACCCAACAGAAGCAGAAGATATTAAGAAGAGGTGGCAAGAATACACAAAAGAATTGTACAAAAAAGACCTTTATGACCCAGATAATCACGATGGGGTGATCACTCATCTAAAGCCAGACATCCTGGAATGTGAAGTCAAGTGGGCCTTAGGAAGCATCACTGCAAACAAATCTAGTGGAGGTGATGGCATTCCAGATGATCTATTTCAAATCCTGAGAGATAATGCTGTGGAAGTGCTGCACTCAATATGCCAGCAAATTTGGAAAACTCAGCAGTGGCCACAGGACAGGGAAACGTCAGTTTTCATTTCAATTCCAAAGAAAGGCAATGCCAAAAATGCTCAAACTACCACACAAATGCACTCATCTGACATGCGAGTAAAGTAATGCTCAAAAATCTCCAAGCCAAGCTTCAGCAATACATTAATTGTGAACTTACACATGTTCAAGTTTGTTTTAGAAAAGGCAGAGGAACCTGAGATCAAATTGCCAACATCCACTGGATCATGGGAAAAGCAAGAGAGTTCCAGAAAAACATCTATCTCTGCTTTATTGATTATGCCAAAGCCATTGACTGTGTGGATCACATAAATTGTGGAAAATTCTGAAAGAGATGGGAATACCAGACCACCTGACCTGCCTCCTGAGAAATCTGTATGCAGGTCAGGAAGCAGCAGTTAGAACTGGACATGGAACAACAGGCTGGTTCCAAATAGGGAAAGGAGTACGTCAAGGCTGTATATTGTCACCCTGCTTATTTAACTTATATGCAGAGTACATCATGAGAAATGCTGGACTGGAAGAAACACAAGCTGGAATCAAGATTGCTGGGAGAAATATCAGTAACCTCAGATATGCAGATGACACCACCCTTATGGCAGAAAGTGAAGAGGAGTTAAAAAGCCTCTTGATGAAAGTGAAAGTGGAGACGGAAAAAGTTGGCTTAAAGCTCAACATTCAGAAAATGAAGATCATGGCAACCAGTCCCACACTTCATGGGAAATAGATGGGGAAACAGTGGAAACAGTGTCAGACTTTATTTTTCTGTGCTCCAAAATCACTGCAGATGGTGACTGCAGCCATGGAATTAAAAGACACTTACTCCTTAGAAGGAAAGTTATGACCAACCTAGATAGCATATTCAAAAGCACAGACATTAGTTTGCCAACTAAGGTCCATCAGTCAAGGTTATGGTTTCTCCTGTGGTCATGTATGGATGTGATACATGATGGATATGAATTTGAGTAAACTCCAGGAGTCGGTGATGGACAGGTAGGCCTGGTGTGCTGAGATTCATGGGGTCACAAAGAGTCAGACATGACTGAGCAACTGAACTGAACTGAACGGATTTATCTTATAGAAAATGATTTCTATAAAACTATAGAAAGTTTTCTGTAGTTTTATAGAAAACTATAAAACACTGATGAAAGAACTCAAAGAGAACACAAATAGATGGAGAAATATACCATGTTCATGCATTGGAAGAATTAATATAGTGAAAATGAGTATACTACCCAAAGCAATCTATAGATTCAATGCAATCCCTGTCAAGCAACCAATGGTATTTTTCACAGAACTAAAACAAATGATTTCACAATTTGTATGGAAATACAAAAAACCTCGAATAGTCAAAGCAATGTTGAGAAATAATATTGGAACTGGACGAATCAACATGTCTGACTTCAGGCTATACTACAAAGCTACAGTCATCAGTACCGTATGGTCCTGTCACAAAGACAAACATAAATAAATGGAATAAAATAGAAAGCTCAGACTTAAATCCACACACCTATGGACACCTTATCTTTGACAAAGGAGGCAAGAATATACAATGGAGAAAACACAATCTCTTTAACAAGTGGTGCTTGGATAACTGGTCAACAATATGTAGAAGAATGAAACCAGAATACTTTCTAACACCATACACATAAATAAACTCAAATGGATTAAAGATCTAAATGTAATACCAGAAACTACAAAGCTTTTAGAGGAAACATAAGGTTTTCTCTATTATCCACCTCAGAGTAATGGAAGGTGGATTGCTCTATGATCCACCTCCCAGAGTAATGGAAATAAAAGCAAAAATAAGCAAATGGTACCTAATTAAACTTAAAAGCTTTTGCACAATGAAGGCAACTGTAAGCAAAGTGAAAAGGCAGCCTTCGGAATGGGAGAAAATAATAGCATAGGAAACTGACAAAAAATTAATCTCCAAAAAATGCAAGCAGTTCACATTGCTCAATATCAGAAAAACAAGCAACTCAATTAAAAACTGGGCCAAAGAACTAAACAGACGTTTCTTCATAGAAGACATATGGCTAATAAACTCATGAAAAAATGCTCAATATCACTCATTTTTAGAGAAATGCAAATCAAAACCATGTATCATCTCACATTGGTCAGAATGGCTGTAATTAAAAAGTCTACAAACAATAAATACTGGAGAGGGTGTGGAGAAAAGGGAACCCTCTTACACTGTTGGTGGGAGTGCAAACTGGTACAGCCCCTTTGGAGAACAGTGTGGAGATTCCTAAAAAAAAAAAAAAAAAAAAAAAAAAACTGGAAATAGAACTGCCGTATGACCCAGCAACCCCACTGCTGGGCATGCACACAGAGGAAAGCTGAACTGAAAGAAACATGTGTACCCCAATGTTCATTGAAACACTGTTTACAATATCTGGGACATGATGGAGAACAGTGTGGAGATTCCTAAAAAAAAAAAAAAAAAAAAAAAAACTGGAAAAAGAACTGCCGTATGACCCAGCAACCCCACTGCTGGGCATGCACACAGAGGAAAGCTGAACTGAAAGAAACATGTGTACCCCAATGTTCATTGAAACACTGTTTACAATATCTGGGACATAGAAGCAACCTAGGTGTCCATCTGCAGAAGAACTGATAAGGAAGTTGTGGTACATAAACAAAATGGAATATCACTCAGCTATAAAATGAAACACATTTGAGTGAGTTCTAATGAGGTAGATGAAACTGGCGCCTATTATACAGAGTGAAGTAAGTCAGAAAGAGAAACACCAGTAATATATACTAACACATATATATGGAATTTAGAAATATGGTAATGATGATCCTATATGCAAGGCAGCAAAGAGACACAGATGTAAAGAACAGACTTTTGGACTCTGTGGGAGAAGGCAAGGGTGGGATGATTTGAGAGAATAGCATTGAAACATTTATATTACCATATGTATAACTGATGACCAGTGCAAGTTCGATATGTGAGTCAGGGTGTGCAAGGCCGGTGGTCTGGATGGTGGATTCAGGATCAGGGGATACATGTGCATCCCTGGCTGATTCATGCCGATGTATGGCAAAAAAAAGCATCACAGTATTTTAAAGCAATTGTCCTCCAATTAAAATTAATTAATTAATTAACAACATTAAGAACACAATCAAAAGACTCAAATATGCCAAAGTTCAATTAATTTCAAAATTAAATTTTGTCCACTATTTGAGCTCTTATCTTTTCATTCATTGAGGGACTCCCTCACTTCTGGGGAGATACATTTACTGTCTTCCTATTTGCAAGTCTTATTTTGCATAAATGGAATTTTCTGGAAAAAAAAAAAGGTGCAAGTACAATCTTCAAGTGTGTGGCTAATTGAAGAATCTAAATCTATTCTTATTGTTCTTGTTCAATCTCTAAGTCATGTTCAACTCTTTGTGACCTCATGGACTTTAGCACTCCAAGCTTCTCTGTCTTGCTCTATCTCTCAGAGTTTGGTCAAGTACATGTCCGTTGAGCTGGTAATGCTAAAAACTCATTCATACCAACTCGTTCTCTGCTGCCCTCTTCTCCTTTTTCTCTCAATCTTTTCCAGAATTAAGACCTTTTCTAAAGTGGATTAAAAATCTAAAACACGAGGCTAGAAGGATAGCTTATTTAAGTCTCAATCTTGAAAGAAAAATGCACACAATTTTAAAAGACAACAGTTATACTCTTTGGGAGTATAGTTTAATATTTAATACTGTTTAAATATCACTAAGTTTCTATGAGCATTTGAACCACAGTAGTATTATGCCCATAATAAAGTTTCAAAAAATATGTCATTAACCTTACATGTTTTAGTTATTGAAAATGTTAGTTGTTGTTCCATCACTAGATCGTTTTTGACTCTTTGAGATCCCATGGACAATAGCACACCAAGCTTCCCTGTCCTTAACTATCTCCCAGAGTTTGCTCAAACTCATGTCCACTGAGTTGGTGATGACATCAAACCATCTCATTGTCTGTTACTCCCTTCTCCTCCTGCACTTAATCATTCCATTTCACAAAACAAAATTCTACAATGCATTCTGGTTAATATGTCTGGATCATGGAAAAGCCAAGAGAGTCCAGAACAGCATATATTTCTGCTTTATTGACTATGCCAAACCCTTTGACTGTGTGGATCACAATAAACTGTGGAAAATTCTGAAACAGATGGGAATACCAGACTACCTGACCTGCGTCTTGAGAAACCTATATGCAGGTCAGGAAGCAATAGTTAGAACTGGACATGGAACAACAGACTGGTTCCAAATAGGAAAAGGAGTACGTCAAGGCTGTATATTGTCATCCTGTTTATTTAACTTATATGAAGAGTATATCATGAGAAATGCTGGGCTGGAGTAATCACAAGCTGGAATCAACATTGCCGGGAGAAATATCAATAACCTCAGATATGCAGATGATACCACCCTTATGGGAGAAAGTGAAGAGGAACTAAAAAACCTCTTGATGAATGTGAAAGAGGAGAGTGAAAAAGTTGGCTTAAAGCTCAACATTCAGAAAACGAAGATCATGGCATCTGGTCCCATCACTTCATGGGAAATAGATGGGGAAATAGTGGAAACAGTGTCAGACTTTATTTTTCTGTGCTCCAAAATCACTGCAGATGGTGACTGCAGTCATGAAATTAAAAGACACTTACTCCTTGGAAGAAAAGTTATGACCAAACTAGATAGCATATAGAAAAACAGAGACATTACTTTGCCAACAAAGGTTCGTCTAGTCAAGGCTATAATTTTTCCAGCGGTCATGTATGGATGTGAGAGGTGGACTGTGAAGAAAGCTGAGCACCGAAGAATTGATGCTTTTGAACTGTGGTGTTGGAGAAGACTCTTGAGAGTCCCTTGGACTGCAAGGAGATCCAACCAGTCCATTCTGAAGGAAATCAGCCCTAGGATTTCTTTGGAGGGAATGATGCTAAAGCTGAAACTCCAGTACTTTGGCCACCTCATGACGAGAGTTGACTCATTGGAAAAGACTCTGATTCTGAGAGGGATTGGGAGCAGGAGGAGAAGGGGATGACAGAGGATGAGATGGCTGGATGGCATCACTGACTCAATGGACGTGAGGCTGAGTCAACTCCGGGAGTTGGTGATGGACAGGGAGGCCTGGTGTGCTGCGATTCATGGGGTCACAAAGAGTCCGACACGACTAAGCGACAGAACTGAACTAAGGAGAGAGCTGAGTATGAAACTTAAACAAGAACATTTAATGGAATACAAGTATCCAATCTATAAACTCTAATAAGAATCTCCTTTCACTGGGTGATGGATCTTAGCTATTACACAGAAAATAACCTAACACATGGCTCCTCCTCAAATGTATTATATTTCAGACTCATAAACTTTCCTTCCAAAAAATGGCACAAGAATTGATTTCAATTATTAATACTTATTTCCATCCCTTGTCAAAAAAATACTCCATACACATGAAATTTAAGGTTGGCAGCCTGAATTCATTCATGGAACTTTTAAGGACTCTTCATTCACAGGGGATTTTCTAGTTCTATCAATGTTACTGGAAATCTGAAATAGGTGGTAGGATGTACTGAAGTGCCAATAGGCTTAGGGGGAGAAAAGCTTCTCAAAATTTTTCTAAAATGAATTTTATAAATTAGGTTAACATGATATTACATATAACCAGTACCTCTTGCACAGAACTGAGCTGACATCCCTCCTTGCTTTGCTTGCTCCCATACATGTCCCTGATGTCTGCATATAAACTGTCAGCAAAAACATCAGATAAAGTAATTGGCCTCCAATTAAAATAAGTTAGTTAAAAAATAAAATAAAAATAAGTTAGGCCTATGTCTCTGAAAGCTAGAAAGTATTTTGTGCATGTTTTTTACTTTATTTTAATTGGAGGCGAATTTCTCTACAATATTGTGGTGGTTTTTGCCATATATCGACAGGAATCAGCCGTGGGTGTACATGTGTCCCACCATCCTGAACCTCCTTCCCACCTCCCTCTCTTCCCCCTCCCTCTGGGTTGTCCCAGAGCACCAGCTGTGGGTGCCCTGCTTCATGTATTGAATTTGCACTGGTTTGACTTCTTCATTTGTTTGTTTTCATGTTATACCAACTCATAAAGTGCTACAGAGTATTTATAGTGTCGGTGGTGTGTTTTCACAGTGTTAGGTTCCAGTGGGCACTTCCAAAACTGTGTGCCATTACTTACATGTCAATTCTCCCATAAAGGTTTTGTTAAAAGGACAGCATCTCCACTGGGAACAGCATACATATCAATAGTAGCAACATGGTTCTAGCTAAGCACTGCAGAATAGACTTGCAGTACTGTAAACAAACTAAGATTACACAGTTTTGTCTTTAAACAATACCCACTGGACCCCTCCAACCTTATATATACACTTTCCTATCAATGTTTCCATTGTTTTCCTCTATAGGATCCAGAGTTCATGGGTTTGAAGATTATATAATTTTGCATTCCGTCTTTAAGAAAAAAAGGTTGCAAAATTATTAATGGAAGTTAAACATTAGAGTGAAAATTTATTTTGAGGGAGAAAAGCAATCAATGCCGACTGCAAAATTTTAAAAGCTGATGATCCTATAAATATCATAAAATCCAGAAAATGATACAGTATTTTATTAACTGCCTGATATGGCCCTAAACCTTTCCCTACTTTTTGAAGCATAGTTCTTTTTCACTTCTAATATGACATAGTATTATCTATGCAGAGGTGGAGAAATTAAAATTTTTTCCCTTTAGTGTGATTGATAGAAAACATTTTTAACACTGCTATTTTTGAAGCCTTTCTTTCAGTTTCACATCTCATTAGTGTTATGGTGTAGACTGTTAGAATTGTCAAATTGGGGGAAGCCTCTATCAAATTTCTTTCCCAGCTGAGCTAAATGTCATAGAAGAGTTTTTGACAGATAATTTCTGGCCCCAAACAATCAGTCCCTGTTATTCCAATACTAACCAAATATTCCAGCACCAGTGCTTGAGATCACAAATGAACAGCACAATCAGACCTCCATCCATGAAAACAACAGAGGAGATGGGAAAAATATCCCTGGAGTCATTTCTACAAAAGAGTGCTACTGATAACTAAATCACACAAATAAAACTAGTCTGATAAACCCAAACTTACAGATCTCCAACAGAAACTCCACTTGGCATGATCCCACAAGCAACTTTGTTTACTCTGATACAACGGCCCAAGTGGAAGTGTGACAGATGGGCAAATGATCACATCTGATAGCAAGTAAAACACTTTACCTTCCCAAAAAGGAAACATGACCGTGTGAGCACACTTGGCAGGCTCCTCCCTGAAGTTGGGAGGTCAGTTCTTCACTGCTTACCCTCCCTGGCACAACCTTCCTTTCTCCTGTTCCCCATGAGAAATCCCCCCAACACAGAGACACACCTCTGCTTGAACCTAGACCACGTGACCTGACTCCTTCCTCATCCCCCTGATGTCAGACTTTAGTCTTTCCATTTTCAGTGTTACCTTTGCCTTATTTCCAAGCCCATCCTTGTGCACCTAGCCAAGGTCACATCTCAGTAAATATCACAATGGTTGAATTCCTAAATATTTTCCCCTTTGTTTACTCTGTTCTCCAATCCTCCCTTAGCAATTGAGAATTAGAAAATCTTCCTAAACCTTACTGTATCCTCTGCTAAAAACTTTCAGGTGGCCCTTAATTACAATCAGTGATGTTATAACCTCAGCCTTTGAGGTCTTTATCCCTGTATTATTTTCCCTGCTATTTTAAATGAATACTGATTCCCCTAACTATTTCCCCATATATTTCACATTTGCTTTAGAAAGTCCCTCTTGTTGTCTTGTATTCCACCCCCATTCCACTTTTTTTTTTTTTTGCATGGAGCATCCTAGCTCTTCTCTCTCCTTTTCAAATAAATGTCTAAACTAATTGTAATTGAATAATTAGTGATATTATTGGTCCTCAAATTTCTAGAATAAAAATGTTTTCAAATAAAAATAAAATAGCAAATATAATTTAATTTACACATACTGGTTAAAAAGAAAAAAAAAAGTAATTTTTATTCATCTTGGTCTGCTGCTATTTTGCTTACCATATTTTGGATTTCTCTAAACACCTATAGTAATAAAGATAATTCTCTTTTCTGGAGAAGGTACAGTCTCTATTTGACACAATACATACTATGATGTGACAGGAAACAATAAAGGACTGAAATGGTATGGACCTAATAGAAGCAGAAGATATTAAGAAGAGGTGGCAAGAATACACAGAAGAACTGTAAAAAAAAGATATTCATAACCCAGATAATCACTATGGTGTGATCACTCACCTAGAGCCAGACATCCTGGAATGCAAAGTCAAATGGGCCTTAGGAAGCATCACTACCAACAAAGCTAGTGGAGGTGATGGAATTCCAGTTGAGCTATTTCAAATCCTAAATGATAATGCTTTCAAAGTGCTGCACTCAGTACGTCAACAAATTTGGAAAACTCAGCAATGGCCATAGGACTGGAAGAGGTCAGTTTTCATTTCAACCCCAAAGAAAGGCAGTGCCAAGGAATGCTCAAACGACTATACAATTGCACTCATCTCACTCGCTAGTAAAGTTATGTTCAAAATTCTCCAAGCGAGACTTCAACAATATGTGAACTGTGAACTTCCAGATGTTCAAGCTGGTTTTAGAAAAGGCAGAGGAACCAGAGATCAGATTGCCAATATCCACTGGATCATCAAAAAAGCAAGAGAGTTCCAGAAGAAAAAAAAAAAAAATCTAAGAGATGGGAATACCAGACCACCTGACCTGCCTCTTGAGAAATCTGTATGCAGGTCAGGAAGCAACAGCTAGAAGTAGACATGGAGCATAAGACTGGTTCCAATAAGGAAAAGAGTACGTCAAGGTTGTGTATTGTCACCCTGCTTGTTTAACTTATATGAAGAATACATCATGAGAAATGCCAGGCTGGATGAAGCACAAGCTGGAATAAAGCTTTCCAGGAGAAATATCAATAACCTCAGATATGCAGATGACACTACCCTTATGACAGAAAGTGAAGAAGAACCAAAGAGCCTCTTGATGAACGTGAAAGAGGAGAATGAAAAAGTTGGCTAAAATTCAGTATTCAGAAAACTAAGATCATGGCATCTGGTCCCATCACTTCATGGCAAATATAAGGGAAAACAGTGGAAACAGTGACAGACTTTATTTTGGGGGCTTCAAAACCACTGCAGATAGTGACTGCAGCCATGAAATTAAAAGTTAAATGACTCTTGCTCCTTGAAAGAAATGTTATGACCAACCTAGGCAACATATTAAAATGCAGAGGCGTTACTTTGGCAACAAAGTTCCATCTAGTCAAAGCTATGATTTTTCCAATAGTCATGTATGGATGTGAGAGTTGGACTATAAAGAAAGCTAAGCGCTGAAGTGTTAATGCTTTTCAACTGTGGTGTTGGAGAAGACTCTTGAGAGTCCCTGTCAATCTTAAAGAAAATCAGTCCTGAATATTCATTGGAAGGACTGATGCTGAAGCTGAAGCTCCAATGGACATGGAGCATCAGACTGATTCCAATAAGGAAAGGAATACATCAAAGTTATGTATTGTCACCCCGCTTATTTAACTTATATGAAGAATACATCATAAGAAATGCTGGGCTGGAAGAAGCACAAGCTAGAATCAAGATTGCCAGGAGAAATATCAATAACCTCAGATATGCAGATGACACTACCTTTATGACAAAAAGTGAAGAAGAACTAAAGAGTCTCTTGACCATGAAAGGAAAGTGAAAATTTGGCTTAAAATCCAGCATTCAGAAAACTAAGATTATGACATCTGGTCTCATCACTTCATGGTTCCAATAAGGAAAGGACTACTTCAAGCAGCTGCACTACCTTCATGCTCAAGCCTCACTGGGCCAGAACTGCCACAGGCAAAAAAAAACAAAATCACATGCAGGGTCACTTCGGTCCTGTCTGACTCTTTGCAACTCTGTAGACCTTGGCCTTCAAGCTTCTCTGTCAGGGAAGGGGGTCTCCAGGCAAGAGCTCTATATTTCCTAATAACCTAGCTGCCAACACCCTGAGCACCTGGTGCTGCCAGAAACCCTGCGACCCAAGTAGCTGCACCACCTCCACACCTGGCCCTCGGAGGGGCAAAGCCAAGTCCTACAGGGTAGCCTCAGGAGCTAAACCCCAGTGGATGACTCATATCCAGAGTGGAAATAAAATCACAATTGAAACCCATGGACAATGTGGCTAAGGAAGAAGACTCAAAACCTTCAGACCATTTCTACAAGCTGCAGATTAAATCCACACAATCAAAAAGGCAGACTCTGTGTCTATGGAATATATAAAAGGACATTGAGAGTTCCCACAAAAGAAAATGAACTGGCTCTGACAGCTGTGGACATTGGAGGCAAGAAAGCAGAAGCATAGGACCAGATTAGAATCTGAGCAGCTTTCACAGCAGGTCCAGAGATCAACACAGTGTTGGAGGGCATCCTAGGGAGGTAAGCACAGGAAAGGACTCTGAGAAGAGTGACTCAAGAAAAACATTTATTATTCTTATTTTTTTACTTGTTCTGTAGATTCTTTTGGATTTGTTTTTTCTTTTTTTCCTTCCCCTCCCCGCCTCCCCCGCATTGTAGTTGTTGATCTTATTGTCACTAAGAAATCCAATTAAGAGTTTGAGCTTTTCTTTTTTTTTTTCCCCTCAGTCACAATTTTTTATTGTTGTCATAAACCTCTGTCTCTATGTTGGGCTTTTGCAGTTTTGTGGAGTTTTCTTCTTTCTTTTCTCTTTTCCTAATTTTAATTTTTAAAACCTATTATTAGTCTACATTTATTCCCTTGAGCACATTCCCTACTGTTCTTTTCCCCTTGCAGTTAATCTTTAATGTATATAAATCTTCATCTACCTCTATTTAACTTTGCATATTTATTCTTTCTTTCATTTCTTCCTCTCTTTTCCTCAAAACATATTTGTTAGTTTTATTTTCTTTGCTTTATTCCACAATTGGAACCCTGCTTTAGTTTTCTTTTCCATTTTGTGTTTTAATTACTTTTGTTATGGTAGATATAAATTTTGGTTTCCTTTGTTCACCAGGTCAATCTATTGTACTTATTTTTTGTTGGACTGTTTTGATTTTGCTTATGGGTGTATATGTATATGTGTATATTCAGTCATAGTTTCTATTATTATTATAAATCTCTGCCTCTTTTTGGGCTTTTGCAGTTCTGTGGAGTTTTCCTTTTTTTCCTCCCTTTTTTTTCTTCCTCTGCTTTTTTATTTCTCTTTTTTTTTCTTTTTTATGATTTTAATTTTTAAAACCTATTATATTTTTTCTACATTTATTCTTTCATTTGCCTTTCCTACTGTTCTTTTCTCCTTGCAGTTAAACTTTAATGTATATAAATCTTCCTCATTTACCTCCATTTACCTTTGCATGTCTATTATTTTTTTCCTTTCCTTTTAACTATTTGTTAGTTTTGTTTTCATTGCTTTATTCCCCACTTGGCACCTTGCTTTAGTTTTGTTTCCAAGTTTGTTCTTAAGTTAGTTTTGTTCTTAACTGGTAAATATAATTTTTTTTTTCTTGTTTGTTCACTGGACCAATCTACTGTACTTTATTTTGTTGGACTGTTTTCACTTTGCACATAAGTGTATATGCATATGTGTATATTCCATTATTTTAATTATTATTTGCCTGATTTGGTAAATGCCATTAGTCTGGGGTTCATCTTTGGTTTCTTATTTTTGGATATTTGTTTCACTCTCCCTTAATGCTATACCAAACCATTTATGGAACATTCGTTCCCGACCAGAGATCAAAGCCTGAGCCTTTGCAGTGGGAACACTGACTACAAGACCCTAGCCTACCAAATATGTGTATATTCCATTATTTTAATTATTATTTGCCTGATTTGGTAAATGCCATTAGTCTGGGGTTCATCTTTGGTTTCTTATTTTTGGATATTTGTTTCACTCTCCCTTAATGCTATACCAAACCATTTATGGAACATTCGTTCCCGACCAGAGATCAAAGCCTGAGCCTTTGCAGTGGGAACACTGACTACAAGACCCTAGCCTACCAGAAAACTAACCCTAGGGAGTGTAAAATACTGAGAACTCACACAAAGGAAACCACTTGAATACAAAACCCAGCATCACCCAACCAACAGTAGCACCCCATGCAGGTCACCTCATCTAAACAACAAACAAAACAAAAATACAAACCCAATCATAAGCATATAGGAGTACCACATCACTCAGCCTTGTCTATCAGAGGAAAAACAAACAAACAAATAAAAACTCATCACAAATCTCACCCTATACAAAAGCTCACACAAACCACTGGACCAACCTTAGGAGGACAGAAACCAAAAGGAAGAAATAATTCAACCTTCTTCAAGGAAATAATTCAACTTTCCTCGAAGCCTGGGAAAAGGAGACCTCAATAACTTAAGAAAAGAAAATGAAAAGAAAAAGAAATACTGCACAAATGAAGGAACACATTAGAAACACAGAAATCCAAATAAACACAGAGGAAATAGGAAAATTACCTGAAAAAGAATTCAGAATAATGATAGTAAAGATGATCAAAAGCCTTGAGAACAAATGGAGAAAGTGCAATAATTAATTAACAAAGACATAGAAAAATTAAAGAATAAGCATAAAGAGACAACACAATTACTGGAATTAAAAATACTCCAGAAGGAATCAATTGCAGAATATCTGAAGCAGAAGAATGACTCAGTGAGCTGGAAGATAAAATGGTGGAAATAACTTCTAAAGAGTAGAATAAAATAGAAAGAATGAAAAGAGCTGAGGACAGTCTCAGAGACCTTTGGGACCATAGCAAATGCACCAACATTCGAACTAGAGGGGTCCCAGAAGAATAAAAGGAAAAGAAAGGGTATAAGAAAATGTTTGAAGCTATTATATTTGAAAATTTCCCCAACATGGAAAAGGAAATAGGCCATCAATTCCAAGAGGCAGAAAGAGTCCTCTACAGGATAAACCCAAGGACACATACTAATCAAACTAACAAATACTAAACACAGAGAAAGAATATTAAAAGCGGCAAGGAAAAAGCAACAAGTTACATACAAGGGAAAGCTCATACTCTTAACAGCTGATCTTTCAGCAGAAACACTGCAGGCCAGAAGGGAATGGCAGAATATATTTAAGGTACTGAAAGGGAAAAATCTACAACCAAGATTACTGTACCCAGCAAGGATCTCATTAAAAATTGATGGATAAATAAAAAGATTTTCAGACAAGCAAAAGTTAAAAGAATTCAGTACCACCAAACCAGCTTTACGACAAATGTTAAAAAGACTCCTATAGTCAAGAAATACAACAGAAGAAAAAAAGATCTACAAAACCAACACCAAACAATTTGAAAATGGCAATAGGAACATATATATCAATAGTTAATTTTGTTATCCAAGATGAAGATTTTTAACATAAATTTGTTTATTTTAATTGTATGCCAGACAGTAAAAGAGACACAGATGTATATAACAGTCATTTGGGCTCAATAAGTTCATTGGTTCACTCTCTCAGTCGTGTCCGACTCGTTGCAACCCCATGAATCAGAGCACGCCAGGCCTTCCTGTCCATCACCAACTCCCGGAGTTCACTCAGTTTTACATCCATCGAGTCGGTGATGCCATCCAGCCATCTCATCCTCGGTCGTCCCCTTCTCCTCCTGCCCCCAATCCCTCGAAACATCAAAGACTTTTCAAATGAGTCAACTCTTCACATGAGGTAGCCAAAGTACTGGAGTTTCAGCTTTAGCATCATTCCTTCCAAAGAAATCCCAGGGCTGATCTCCTTCAGAATGGACTGGTTGGATCTCCTTGCAGTCCAAGGGACTCTCAAGAGTTTTCTCCAACACCACAGTTCAAAAGCATCAATTCTTTGGCACTCAGCTTTCTTCACAGTACAACTCTCACATCCATGCATGACTACTGGAAAAACCGTAGCCTTGACAAGACGGACCTTAGTCACCAAAGTAATGTCTCTGCTTTTGAATACGCTATCTAGGTTGGTCATACCCTTCCTTCCAAGGAGTATGTGTCTTTTAATTTCATGGCTTCAGTCACCATCTGCAGTGATTCTGGAGCCCAGAAAAATAAAGTCTGACACTGTTTCCACTGTTTCCCCATCTATTTCCCATGAAGTGATGGGACCAGATGCCATGATCTTCGTTTTCTGAATGTTGAGCTTTAAGCCAACTTTTTCTCTCTCCTCTTTCACTTNCAGTCCTGTGGCCACTGCTGAGTTTTCCAAACTGGCTGGCATATTGAGTGCAGCGCTTTCACAGCATCATCTTTCAGGATTTGAATCAGCTCAACTGGAATGCCATCACCTCCACTAGCTTTTTTCGTAGTGATGCTTTCTAAGGCCTACTTGACTTCACATTCCAGGATGTCTGGCTCTAGATGAATGATCACACCGTCGTGATTATCCCGGTGGTGAAGATCTTTTTTTGTACAGTTCTTCTGTGTATTCTTGCCACCTCTTCTTAATATCTTCTGCTTCTGTTAGGTCCATACAATTTCTGTCTTTTATCGAGCCCATCTTTGCATGAAATGTTCCCTTGGTATCTCTAATTTTCTTGAAGAGATCTCTAGTCTTTCCCATTCTGTTGTTTTCCTCTATTTCTTTGCATTGATCACTGAAGAAGGCTTTCTTATCTCTTCTTGCTATTCTTTGGAACTCTGCATTCAGATGCTTATATCTTTCCTTTTCTCCTTTGCTTTTCGCCTCTCTTCTTTTCACAGCTATTTGTAAGGCCTCCCCAGACAGCCATTTTGCTTTTTTGCATTTCTTTTCCATGGGGATGGTCTTGATCCCTGTCTCCTGTACAATGTCACGAACCTCATTCCATAGTTCATCAGGCACTCTATCTATCAGATCTAGGCCCTTAAATCTATTTCTCACTTCCACTGTATAATCATAAGGGATTTGATTTAGGTCATACCTGAATGGTCTAGCGGTTTTCCCTACTTTCTTCAATTTAAGTCTGAATTTGGCAATAAGGAGTTCATGATCTGAGCCACAGTCAGCTCCTGGTCTTGTTTTTGTTGACTGTATAGAGCTTCTCCATCTTTGGCTGCAAAGAATATAATCAATCTGATTTTGGTGTTGACCATCTGGTGATGTCCATGTGTAGAGTCTTCTCTTGTGTTGTTGGAAGAGGGTGTTTGCTATGACCAGTGCATTTTCTTGGCAAAACTCTATTAGTCTTTGCCCTGCTTCATTCTTCATTCCAAGGCCAAATTTTCCTGTTACTCCGGGTGTTTCTTGACTTCCTACTTTTGTATTCCAGTCCCATATAATGAAAAGGACATCTTTTTTGGGTGTTAGTTCTACAAGGTCTTGTAGGTCTTTATAGAACCATTCCACTTCAGCTTCTTCAGCATTACTGGTTGGGGCATAGACTTGGATTACCATGATATTGAAGGGTTTGCCTTGGAGACGAACAGAGATCATTCTGTCATTTTTGAGATTGCATCCAAGTACTGCATTTTGGACTCTTTTGTTGACCATGATGACTACTGCATTTCTTTTGAGGAATCCAGCCTGCAGTAGTAGATATAATGGTCATCTGAGTTAAATTCACCCATTCCAGTCCATTTTAGTTCACTGATTCCTAGAATGTTGATGTTCCCTCTTGCCATCTCTTCTTTTACCGCTTCCAATTTGCCTTGATTCATGGACCTGACATTCCAGCTTCCTATGCAATATTGCTCTTTACAGCATCGGACCTTGCTTTTATCACCAGTCACTTCCACAGTGGGTTTGTTTTTGCTTTGGCTCCATTCCTTCATTCTTTCTAGAGTTATTTATCCACTGATCTCCAGTAGCGTATTGGGTACCTACTGACCTGGGGAGTTCCTCTTTCAGTATCTGCCAGGAGCCAGCACGAGGAGTCTCACCCGTGGCAAAGGTCATGAGGTTAAGGGGTCCGACAGGCAAAGGCAAGTTGGGCCTTAAGGGAGGCTCGCTGAATTTTCTTGAACATCTACCCCCAAAAAACCAGAGTCTGCCTGCCTTATTGTACTGTGCTTTCCACTCTCCTGACATAACAGGGGGCCATCCCTGACCACCTTCCTCTAAAAGGAACTAACTTAGGGCTCCAGTTAACAGTCTCCTGCATATAAAAGGAGTGTTTCAGCTCAAAACCTTCTGATGGCTCTCTACCTTGCCTCACCTGGACTTTTACAACTATGCATGTGATTGTTTACAGCCCCCCCCCCCCCAACTGTGAGAGGCATGAGAAGCTTAAAACATAAAGGCTTTCAAAGAGTTAAAAGTTATTAGAGTAGCGCTGGTGTAAGATTTCACTGTTGAGCCAATGCTTGTTGCTACGTTCCCATATCTCTTATCCACTGTGCACCTGGGAGCACTTTCATTAACATAGTAAGAATGTAAGAAAAAACAAGTTTAGCCTTGAAACTGACCACATAAGACTTTTGAGCTAATTGGTTCTTTCTTCGTTGTAACTTACTGCACCTTTGCTTAGTGAAAATGTAACTTTGTTTGATACTTTCTGAGGCTGACATAGATTAGAAATATAAAGAAAAAACACTTCAAGGGAAAATAAGTTTTCTGGTTGAGCAGCCTTTATCAAAAGAGGGTCTTAAAATGTTTCACAGGCCTCCAAGGCCAGAAGATGATGTACACAACATCATTTGTGGGAAAGGTATAAAGTCCTGTTAAAAAAAAAATAAACTTATTGGGGCCTCGTTCACCAAAACAGCTTGCTCTCCTTGTGTCAATCATTCTCTCCTCCTCTTACTCTCTCTTTCAGGCTAGTTCCCATCTGGAATACAGAGGTCCGCCATGTCTACTTATTTGCCTGGGTTTCTAAGACCTGAACGGGAAGGTGCCCTCTGCCTTCACCCCCTCGGGATACCAGGAGGGCACCTGTGGCCTTATGTAGATGGTGCAAGTCTCTTGTCTTGACACTTTATTGATTTTCTGTATGAACCAAGGAATATCAGCCTCTTTTCTTCTCTCCTCTATTTTCTTATCTACAACATTCTTTCCTTATCTCTCTCTCTCTTAATCAATCACCGACTCCATCCACCCTTTGAATTCCCTGGATCCACCGGGGCTGGACCCCAGCAAGTATCCTATCATTTTGCCTTTTCATACTGTTCATGGGGTTCTCAAAGCAAGAATACTAGAAGTGGTTTGCCATTCCCTTCTCCAGTGGACCACATTCTGTCAGACCTCTCCAGCATGACCCACCAGTCTTGGGTTGCCTCACAGGTATGGCTTAGTTTCATTGAGTTAGACAAGGCTGTGGTCCTAGTGTGATTAGATTGACTAGTTTTCTGTGAGTATGGTTTCAGTGTGTCTGCCCTCTGATGCCCTCTTGCAATGCCTACCATCTTACTTGGGTTTCTCTTACCTTGGGTGTGGGGTATCTCTTCATGGCTGCTTCAGCAAAGCACAGCTGCTGCTCCTTACCTTGGATGAGGGGTATCTCCTCACTGCTGCCCTTCCTGACCTTCAACCTGGGATGGCTCCTCTAGGCCATCCTGTGCCTGCGCAGCCAACACTTCTTGGACACGGGGTTACTCCTCCCGGCCACTGCCCCTGGCCTCGAGTGTGGGGTTGCTCTTCCCGGTCGCCACCCTGGCCTTGTGCTTGGGGTTGCTTCTCCCAGCCGCCCCCTCTGGCCTCGGGTACCGCCCCTGGCCTCGGACATGGAGTGGCTCCTCTCGGCTTCCACTCCTGACCTTGGACGTGGCATAGCTCATCCCGGCTGCCGTCCCTGACCTCAGACATGGGGTAGCTCCTCTCGACCCCTGACCTCGGACACAGGGTAGCTCCTTTCAACCATTCCTGCACCATCACAGCCTGGCACTCTAGGCCACTGCCCCTGACCTCAGACGTGGGGTAGCTCTTCTTGGCCATGCTTAGTGTGCCAGCCACAGCCACCTGCACTTAGTTACTTTAAATGTAAATGGATTAAATGCTCCAACCAAAACAGACTGTCTGAATGAATGCCAAAAAAAAAAAAAAAAGCGACATATATGCTGTCTACAGGGAACCCATTTCATCCTCAAGACACATATAGCCTGAAAGTGAGAGGAAAAATATATTCCATGCAAATGGGAAGCAAAAGAAAGCTAGAGTAGTAATCCTCATATCAGACAAAATAGGACACAAGACAATTACAAGAGATAAGGGAGGACATCACATAATGATAAAGGGATTAATCCAAGAGGAAGACATAACAATTGTAAATATCTATGCACACAACATAGGAACACCTCAATACATAAAATGAACACTAACAGACATAAAAGTAGAAGTTGACAGTAACAAAATAATAGTGGGAGGCTTTACCACCCCACTCACACCAACGGACAGATCATCAAACAGAAAATTAAGAAGGAAATGCAAGTCTTAAATGATATATTACATGAAATGCATCTTATTGATATCTTCAGGACATTCCATCCAAATGCAGAGAAATACACCTTCCTTTCAAGTGCACTTGGAACATTCTCCAGGATAGACCACATCTTGGGACACAAATCAAACCTCAGTAAATTTAAGAAAATTGAAACCATATCAGGCATTTTCTCCAACCACAATGCTATGAGACTAGATATGAATTACAAGGGGTGGGGGGAGTAAGAAACACAAACACATGGAGATTATACAACAGACCCTCCCAGCAGAATGGTCTTTTCCAATGAGTCAGATCTTTGCAGGAGGTGGCCAAAGTATAGGAGTTTCAGCCTCAGTATCAGCCCTTCAAATGAACACCTAGGACTGGTCCCCTTTAGGATGGACTGGTTGGATCTCCTTGCAGTCCAAGGGGCTCTCAAGAGTCTTCTCCAACACCACAGTTCAAAAGCATCAATTCTTCGGTGCTCAGCTTTCTTCACAGTCCAACTCTCACATCCATACATGACTACTGGAAAAACTGTAGCCTTGACTAGATGGACCTTTGTTGGCAAAGTAATGTCTGCTTTGTAATATGCTATCTAGGTTGGTCATAACTTTCCTTCCAAGGAGTAAACATCTTTTAATTTCATGGATACAATCACCATCTGCAGTGATTTTGGAGCCCCCAGAAATAAAGTCTGATACTGTTTCCACTGTTTTCCCATCTATTTCCTATGAAGTGACGGGACCGGATGTCATGATCTTCATTTTTTGAATGTTGAGCTTTAAGCCAACTTTCTCACTCTCCTCTTTCACCTTCATCAAGAGGCTTTTTAGTTCCTCTTCACTCTCTGCCATAAGGGTGGTGTCATCTCCATATCTGAGGTTATTGATGTTTCTCCCGGCAATCTTGATTCCAGCTTGAGCTTTTTCCAGCCCACCATTTCTCATGTACCCTGAAAAGAAGTTAAATAAGCAGGGTGACAGTATACAGCCTTGATGTAGTCTTTTTCCTATTTGGAACCAGTCTGTTGCTTCCATATGACCCAGCAATTCCATCCCTAGACATATACCTTGGGGAAACCAAAATTGAAAGAGACACATGTATCCTATTGTTCACTGCAGCACTATTTACAATAGCTAGAACATGGAAGCTACCTAAATGTCCATCATCAGATGAATGGATAAAGAATTTGTGGCATATATACACAGTGAAATATTACTCAGCCATAAAAAAAGAATGCATTTGAGTCAATTCTATTGAGGTGGATGAACCTAGAACCTGTTATACAGAGTGAAGTGAGTCAGAAAGAGAAAGATAAATACCATATTCTATCACATATATACGGAATCTAGAAAAATGGTACTGAAAATTTTATTTACAGGGCAACAATGGAGAAACAGACATAGAAAATAGACTTATGAACATGAGGAGAGGGGAGGAGAAGGTGAGATGTATGGAAAGAATAACATGGAAACTTACATTACCATATATGAAATAGATAGCCAACGAGAATTTTCAGTATGGCTCAGGAAACTCAAACAGGTGCTCTGTATCAAACTAGAGGGGTGGGATGGGGAGGGATATGGGAGGGAGTTTCAAAATGGAGGTATATATGTATACCTATGGCTGATTCTTGTTGAGGTTTGACAGAAAACAGAAAGAAATTTGTAAAGCAATTATCCTTTAAAAATAAATTAATTATAAAAAAAGAAATAAATGAAAAACCATAGCTTTGACTAGACAGACCTTTGTCAGCAAAGTAATGTCTCTACTAATACTAATGATGGTTTTAAACAGGAGTCTCATTGATGGTGAGCCACAAAGAGATGATCTGGCCACATGTAGACAGTCTATGTGATCAGCGCCTTGGCAGGGAAGGAAGAAAATTGTGAAGAGTGAATTGCTCTGTAGTATCACTTATAATAAAGGGAAACTTGTCTAAGAAATTTTATCTTAAAGTGAAGAACTCCTTTGATATTTGCACCATCAACTTATCATGGTCCTGTTATTTTGCTACTGAGACACTTAAACTTTTTGTTTCAGAGGACTCAATTTTTTAAAATTAAAGCCTTCGAATGTTAATCTGGGTTTGGATGGAGACATCAAAGACTAGTGTCAGAGATTATCAGCCACGTGTTCAACTTTGTATGTATTCATTGGATTATTTATAGAAAAAAATGAAAATATGACAGGTTTTAATAAAGTATAAGTTTTTTTAAGAGATAATATCTAATGTCCATCATCAGATGAATGGATAAAGAATTTGTGGCATATATACACAGTGAAATATTACTCAGCCATAAAAAAAGAATGCATTTGAGTCAATTCTATTGAGGTGGATGAACCTAGAACCTGTTATACAGAGTGAAGTGAGTCAGAAAGAGAAAGATAAATACCATATTCTATCACATATATACGGAATCTAGAAAAATGGTACTGAAAATTTTATTTACAGGGCAACAATGGAGAAACAGACATAGAAAATAGACTTATGAACATGAGGAGAGGGGAGGAGAAGGTGAGATGTATGGAAAGAATAACATGGAAACTTACATTACCATATATGAAATAGATAGCCAACGAGAATTTTCAGTATGGCTCAGGAAACTCAAACAGGTGCTCTGTATCAAACTAGAGGGGTGGGATGGGGAGGGATATGGGAGGGAGTTTCAAAATGGAGGTATATATGTATACCTATGGCTGATTCTTGTTGAGGTTTGACAGAAAACAGAAAGAAATTTGTAAAGCAATTATCCTTTAAAAATAAATTAATTATAAAAAAAGAAATAAATGAAAAACCATAGCTTTGACTAGACAAACCTTTGTCAGCAAAGTAATGTCTCTACTAATACTAATGATGGTTTTAAACAGGAGTCTCATTGATGGTGAGCCACAAAGAGATGATCTGGCCACATGTAGACAGTCTATGTGATCAGCGCCTTGGCAGGGAAGGAAGAAAATTGTGAAGAGTGAATTGCTCTGTAGTATCACTTATAATAAAGGGAAACTTGTCTAAGAAATTTTATCTTAAAGTGAAGAACTCCTTTGATATTTGCACCATCAACTTATCATGGTCCTGTTATTTTGCTACTGAGACACTTAAACTTTTTGTTTCAGAGGACTCAATTTTTTAAAATTAAAGCCTTCGAATGTTAATCTGGGTTTGGATGGAGACATCAAAGACTAGTGTCAGAGATTATCAGCCACGTGTTCAACTTTGTATGTATTCATTGGATTATTTATAGAAAAAAATGAAAATATGACAGGTTTTAATAAAGTATAAGTTTTTTTAAGAGATAATATCTCCTTTTGCTTATTATCAACAGTATGCTATTAAAGGTATAGTTAGGATATCTACAAAGTTTATAACATTTTTCTCCTTCTGTGAAAACTGATGTCTCTCCATATGACACTTGGGGCTAAGTCCGCAGGAACCGTGCTCGTATCCATGAACTTGTATCAGTGAACTTCACACCTGACCCACCCATGTCACTTGTGGCTAATGAGTGTAGATCCCAGATCTGATTTCCTGAAACTCTTGTTCTATAGTCATAGACACCTGTCATGCCCACGTGAATATGATTCTCCTACCTAGGTATCTGAATTCGATTCAGCCAGCCAGGCAGTATCTGCCAGTGAGAACTGGACGTGTAGATGCTGCAGTCATAGGATGGAAGTATTTTCCCACGAGCTGAGCCAAGTTGATCAGAGAAGCCAAATATCCAGTCTGTACATTAGCATGGGATGAAAACATACGTGCAAAGAAAATAGAGAGGAAATGTGGGAAGACAATCTAGTGCCTCAGTCTAGCTGTTTCTTAGCCCTGATGGCATTCCTATTACTGGACTTCATGACACCTGATAAAAGAAATGTTCACATGCTGAGGTGTAAGGAAGTCATTCTGGCTTATACACGTTAACTTGACTTTTTTGCTAAAGAGAATAGTCCGTTTGATAACATACATTGTACATCTACTTTAATTATTAAAGAAAAGTGAGTGTTGACCAGAAGTGGGAACAAAAAACGTCCAAGTTTACAATAAGATTAAATGCTTCCCTTCCCGGAACACCAGTGTTAGTCCTGCTGGTTGATAAGACTCCCTTTGTATGTGCCAAGGCCATGCTGACTAACTGTGTGTGTTGATCTGGCTTTTCAGAAAACTTGAAGGGAAGAATCCTTAACTTGTTTGGTGTTCCTTCTTCTGACAAGACATAAAACTATGCTGAAAACCCTGCTTATCCTGAAGAGTTCTTGAGAGTACTCTTGGAAGCTGTCTTCTGGGTTATTGTCTTCAGTTTGGCTCCAGTAAAACTCTATTTTATTCCTATTATAGATAGTTTACTGAATGTTTTCATCAATACAGCACCTCCCCAGGTTTGTTTGTTCACTTATTTATTTATCATTAAAAGAGAATGATACAGCTTCTCTATTTGAAAACAACTAATTTGCTCAGTTAATTTACAAAAAGTAAATAAATATTTGTGACTTCAGTGGGTCCATAATTTACCTAGGGAGAAACTGTAGAGTATGATACATGATGAAATTTTTATAATAGTTACTTCTTATTTACTGTCTATAATCTTCTGGGTACTCATGAATACTCATGTTTTAAGTGCTTATGGATGTTTATTTCTAATATTCAGTGGAGTCTTGTGAGGCTGAAATGATTATCCCCATTTTATAGAAGAGGAAATCCAGGACCCAGAGTGTTCTAAATTACATAGCTAGTGACACAGTTAGAATTCAAACTGTGGGATGCTGCTTTCTGTTTTGAAAGTCAGGTAAGGTCCACCCAGCAACACGACAGACTTTCCTGAAAGCCATACACTTCACTAGATCTCCAATGACCTTTCCATTCCCCCCACCTCCACCACCCTGTACTCGAAAATTCAACAAATAACACCTCAAATTTATCTGGTGGGTAAGTTTAACCTACGTTTCACAAAACTTCAGAAAGTTATCTTTTACTCCTTTCTCTTTGCACACATTCTCCCTCTGTCCCATCATCAAATCATTCTAGATCATTTCCATAGACTCAGAATAGATCTCTTTTCACCCCTCTGAGCCTTGTTCTGTCCATGAGGATGTCACCAGTCTCCTTGTTTCTATCCCTACGCCCATCTCATTGCATATTCTGTCCACTGCAATGTGTACAGAAGAAATCTTTTAAAACATAAATCTGCTCATGTGGTTTTCCTGCCTCAAGCTCTCCAACAGTAACATGAATTGGCCTGCCCTGCCTTTGTGCTTCTGTGTCTCCCTCACATACTCTCCAGTTCTGATGTTTTCCTATCTGATGTTACCCCAAACATTTTGAGCAGGTTCTTCCAAGTGCCATTCTGCTTGCTGTTTCCTTAACCAGGGATGTGCTTATACAGATGCAGACCCTTGATCTAGATTCAGAGGTTTACTGAAACCTGAATGAATGAAGGAATTGATACTTTAAATTTGTTTTAAAAATCAGATTTACAAGGCTCGACATACTTTCTTTACTTACTATAAGAATCATTCTCCTAAAATTTCCAATTCAGAATATAACCTTTTTCAGAATATGCCCATGTTTCCATAAAATCTTTATACCTTTCCAGCTTACTGTTTTTGCCTTGCACTCCTTGATTTATTCACTACAAATTGGAATGAATGTGAAAGCCACAATGCTTTTGTAGCTACATGAAGGACTACAGTTTTTCCAATCTTGTTCTCTTTTACTGTGCTGTATAAGTGCTGTAAATTTATTTATTGATAACAATGTTGACCACTATTTCTATCTTTTAATTTTTGAGATAAAGATCTGACTGTTTAGCTTTCTGTTTGGTAGACAAAAACATCATAGTGTCAATACACATAAAGATGGTAGACCTGGTTCCTCAGAGATAAGAAAAAGGAAAACAAAACAAAACAACAAAATCCCACTGTCCCTGTTGTGAATTATTCATTCATTCACTTAAAGAGTACTTATTTCTGAAGCAGTACATATGTCTCACTGAAGAGTCGGTAGGACCAGGACCAGGTTCTAAGTTTCTAGATCCGTGGGCTTGTTCAGAAGGAAGAATACAATATGTGCTGCAGATTTTTCAATTTTTCAGACTAAGATATTAAATATTGATAGCTGATGTTGTACAAAATATCCTTAGGTGAACACATTTCCATTATCCCATAGAAATTGATCATTAAACAATATTTTTCTTCACTTTTAGAGACATCATTCCATGTTTCATTTTTAATCAGTAACTTTCCTAAAAACTAACATGCTCTAACCATTAAAGTTCTTAGGGATGCCTAGCAAACATTTTTACTTTATTTTAGGATTAAGTTTTGCTTGGTTATTGACCAATTAATAAAATATTTATATGCTTTTAATGAATAGAATGTGATGCTAACTCTTCCTGAAGAGTTTATAGTAAAAATTCACAAAGGACAGTATATCTATGTTAGAATGAAGCAAACACATAGGTTAGTGGATGGACACCTTGGAGAGGTTAAAGGCAAAATGTATCTGTTTCATAGGATGATGATCTGGTTGTGTCAATTCAATCAGACTTTTACAGTGGACTTAATATGGTTACAAAAGTGAATAGGAAACTTCCCCTTTAAACAAGTTTAACAATTCAGTAGGACAAATGGAGACAGAAACTAGAACATGTGATCAGAAGAAAGTTAACAACTCAGGTGAAAGGTTCAAAAGGAGTGTAAAGTAATACAGAGGACTAGAAGGGGAAGAGGTACTTAGAGACACTGCAATTCATATATTCATTCTGTACTGAGCTCTGAATTCACACCTGCCAATTTCTTATCTTTCATACACTGAGTAGGATATTTAAATGAAAAACCAACCACATGGTCTTAAATTGCTAACAAAGTTTGTAATATAATCACATTATATTTGTCAAATATTTCTGAGTTATATTCATCTTTATCATGTCCTACATCTTCTACATACATGACTATTCACATTATGTTCATAATTATTTCTTTTTGAAATGAATAAAGTCTTCTAAATATAAGGAAACCTCAAGATAGCTTGTTTCTTAAAATGTAAGCTATTTAACTGGTAATAACAACAGTGATGGAACCTGTACAATGAAATCTTTTCTCAAAATGGCCTCATCTAAATGCACTACTACATTCCGTTGCAAATGACACTTGTTTCCTGCAACAAACATCATCTACTATACTGATGGTATATGAATGTCTTTGAAGATTAGCTTGATGCTCAACCAGTTTAACTCCTCCTAACAATTGATTTCTCAAGAGTACTTACATACTCTTCGTACCCCTTGTGGACTGGTAGAGGGGGTGCCCTGTATCCTGGCATGGTGGGCGACCCCCGGGCTCTTGGGGTAGGAACTCCTCTTGCTATAGGGGGAGCTGGAAGAGCACCACGGGTCACAGTGGTCCCTCGAGGGGTGAGAATGCCTCGTCCAGGTGGTGGGGGAGGAGGAATGGCTCCCCCACGTCCCCTAGGAGAAACAGGCCATGTACAGATGAGAAACAAGTGATGAGAGAACAGAATTAAAGCTGGCAAATTTCTCATCTTACAGGCTGTATACAATGGAAAGAAAACCACATTTATTTCTGCATGCCTGAGAGTGTGAGTGTGTGTGTTTAATGGAGATTCTTTAGGATATAAAGTATTTTGACTTCTACAGAATAAGTTTTGTAAATATTGGGTATGACTTAGTTATGAAAACCGTGTAAAATACTTTGATATTTTTATAACACTAAAAATTTAAAGCAAAACAACCAAAAATTAACCCACTTTGATTTCTATTCCAAGTTTACCAAAAAGGCGAAAACGAGAGCAATGTCTAATATATGACACACTGGACCATTCAAAGCACCTGATTTTCAATGAGTCCTCCATGCTGGAGGTAACTGACAGTGATAGGCAATTTTGTCACTTAAAGGAAAAAAAAAAAAAAAAGCTGTCTGCACTTTGAAAATACTTGGAGCTATCATGATATTCTGCTTATTATAGTAGCTTAGATTTAATTTAAGGTCACTTGAATCACAACTCATTGTCACTGATTTACTGTTATGCATGTAACCCTTTAAACGGGCAGAGTCTCTGATATAATTTATTTCCTGGGGTAACTATGGTGCTAGTGAACACATACGGACTCTGCTATAAAAATAATAACTGAGTACCTTGCACTGTAGTGCTGGACACAAAAGTAACTTGTACTAAAAGCATGAGATCGAATGGCTGCAGTTAACTCTTAAGTATTATGAGGACCTTGGAAAGGTTGAATGTTTGTCTAAAATCTTTGGGCAAAGCCATCATTATTTCACTTTTTATTCTGTCTGAAATTATGGCCTCCAGAAAGCTCTACTTTCAGCAAGATCGTTAAGACTTTTAGGAAAATGATGATTATGGGATGTAGAATGGGAAAGACTAGAAGTCTCTTCAGGAAAATTAAAGATACTAAGGGAACTGTTCAGGCAAAATGGGCACAATAAAGGGTGGAAATGGTATGGACCTAACAGAAGCAGAAGATACTAAGAAGAGGTGACAAGAAAGCACAGAAGAACTATATAAAAAACATTTTCATGACCTAGATAACCACAATGGTGTGATCACTCATCTAGAGCCAGACATCCTGGAATTCAAATTCAAAGTTCATAGGAAGCATCACTATGAACAAAGCTAGCAGAGGTGATGGAATTCCAACTGAGCTATTTCAAATCCTAAAAGATGATGCTCTTAAAGTGCTGCACTCAACATGTCAGCAAATTTAGAAAACTCAGCTGTGGCCACAAGACTGGAAAACATCAGCTTTCATTTCAATCCCAAAGAAAGACAATACCAAAGTATGCTCAAACTACCACATAGTTGCACTCATCTCACATGCTAGCAAAGTAATTCTCAAAATTCTGCAAGCCAGGTTTCAACAGTACATGAACATCTAGATGTTCAGGCTGGATTTAGAAAAGGTAGAGGAACCAGAGATCAAATTGCCAACATCTGTTGGATCATCGAAAAAGCAAGAGTGTTCCAGAACAACATCTACTTCTGCTTTATTGACTATGCCAAAGCCTTTGACTGTGTGGATCACAATAAACTGTGGAAAATTCTGAAACAGGTGGGAATACCAGACCAACTCACCTGCCTCCTGAGAAATCTGTATGCAGGTCAGGAAGCAGCAGTTAGAACTGGACATGGAGAGGACCCAGAGAGATGTTATGGGGTGGGAGGTGGGAGGGGATTCATGTTTGGGAACGCATGTACACTCGTGGTGAATTCATGTCAATGTTTGGCAAAACCAATACAGTATTGTAAAGTAATGTTATGGGGTGGGAGGTGGGAGGGGATTCATGTTTGGGAACGCATGTACACTCGTGGTGAATTCATGTCAATGTTTGGCAAAACCAATACAGTATTGTAAAGTGAACTAAAGTTAAAATAAAAATTAAAAAAAAAAAAAAAAAGAACTGGACATGGAACAACTGAGTGGTTCCAAACAGGAGTACATCAAGGCTGTATATTGTCACCCTGCTTTTTTAACTTATATACAGAATACATCGTGGGAAATGCTGCACTGGATGAAGCACAAGCTGGAATCAAGATTTCCAGGAAAATATCAATAACCCCAGATATGCAGATTACACCACCCTTATTGCAGAAAGCAAAGATCTAAAGAGCCTCTTGAAGAAAGTGAAATAGGAAAGTGAAAAAGTTGGCTTAAAACTCAACATTCAGAAAACTAAGATCATAACATCTGGTCCCATTTCATCATGGCAAATAGATCAGAAAACAATGAAAACACTGACACACTTTATTTTTAGGCTCCAAAATCAAAAATTAGGCAAAAGTTAGTTTATATTTCCATAGTGACTGAAGACATGAAATTGAAAGACGGTTACTCCTTGGAAGGAAAGTTATAACCAATCCAGACAGCATATTAAAAGCCAGAGACATTACTTTGCCATCAAAGTTCTGTCTAGTCAAAGCTATTGTTTTTCCAGTAGTCATGTATGGATGTGAGAGTTGGACTCTAAAGAAAGCTGAGCAGTGAAGAATTGATGCTTTTGAACTGTGATGTTGGAGAAGATTCTTGAGAGTCCCTTGGACAGCAACAAGATCCAACCAGTCCATCTTAAAGGAAATCACAGTCCTGAATATTCATTGGAAGGACTGTTGCTGAAACTCCAATTCTTTGGCCACTTGATTGTAAGAACTGATTCATTTGAAAAGACCCTGATGCTGGAAAGATTGAAGGCAGGAGAAGAAAGGGATGACAGAGGATGAGATGGTTGGACGTCATCAATGCACATGAGTTTGAGTAAACTCTTGGAGTTGGTGATGGACAGGGAGGCCTGGCTTGCTGTAGTCCATGCAGTCTCAAAGATTCAGACAGTACTGAGTGACTGAAGTGAATTGAACTGAACTGAACAGGTAGGGGTGTAGGTTATGATTTCTGCTATGAATAGTAGGCAGTTGGCTTTTGTGGTAAATGAGCTTTAAGAGTGAACAGTAAGAATACTGGTAAAGCTTTTAAAAATTTTCAATAGATTATAGAGCTGTTGAATAGAGAAATTATTAGGGAACTTACTGTGAATCTAATGTATAGAGAATGCTCTCCTACATTGGGAGACCCTGAAAGGCCCAGTGCCCCCTTCAATCACAATATATCTAAGCCCATAATATTCTAAACTACTGTGATAACACAAAAGCCCATCTATAAAATGGAAATATAGACTAATTTTTACCTTCATTGGGCCTCCTAACACTTCATATGTAAGGTGTGCATATATCTAGGTTTGCCCAGTATAGTTCAGAATTATAACTGTTGTTCTAGTTTAGCATTTTAATATTTTTGAAAGTGTTCCTTGAGTGGGTAGTAAATCATGTCACCATACTTTAGCCACAAATTCTGTTTATGCCATTGAACAATCACAGGTAAGTTGTTATAACTCCCTGAGCCTGAGTTGTTATAACTTTTCTTAATGGGTAAAATAAGATTTCTGAATCTATAACAATTCTTCCCGCTTTAGAATTACATTATGCTCACATCAAATTTAATTTCTCATCCCATTTCTTCATCAAGTGTCTCCCAGACAGAGCCTTGCCTGTTTCTTGAACCTGACTCATTACCTCTGATATCATATGTTCTTACCTTGGAATATTAACCCTATATCTCTCATCAACTCAGATCTTCAATTCAACTCAAGATTGATATCACCTTTTTAGAACATAGTGTTCCTGGCTGAATCAACACTATAGTGTTCTTTTCTCTACTTTTCTGACTTCTTGAAAGTTTTCTATCCTTAATTCCACCGCCCCCTCATGCTCATTCCTGAATCAAATGAAATCTGTTTATTGATTTTTCCACTTTGTTGAAAATACTCTTGACTGGTGTCACCCAGATCCACCAGGTTCATTTACATAGCCCCCATATCACAGTACCTCCTACATTTATCACTGTGGGTTATAAATGCCTTCTTTGGATATATATAACTCTGCTTATCTTCCCATTCCTCCTTTTTACTCTTCAGGTTTATTCACTAACATCTGCTCCTAGGCCCTCCTTGGGAGATGATTGTCACCGTTTTCTGTGCCTCACAGTGCACTTTGCAGTCTCTCACTCTGAAGGCTGTTAGCACTTTCCTCCCTACCATACACCACAACCTGGACCATATCTCTTTATCTGGTCTGCATGTTAGAGTCACCTAGAATTCATTGAAAACGTCCAGACTCCAGACTCCATTCCATGATGATTAAATCAAAGTCTCCAGCAGCAGTGATCATCAGTGATTCCAATGTGCTAACCAGTTTTGCCATGGCGTCAGAGAGTCAGACATAACTGAGCAACTGAACTGAATGGAACCAGTTTGGGAAACAGTGCTTAACATGTGTCATCTAACTTAAAAATCTTGACAAAGTTGTCACATAGCTATTTCTAAGCTATTATAAAACGTTGAGAACCAAGTCACAGAAAATACAAGTCATATTCCCAAGGACACACCGGCAATCCATAGACCTAGGATCAATTATAGGAATAATTATATTTTTCATTAAACTTGGTCTTTTACCTAATTTTAATGGATGCCATTAATCTCTAACCAGGGCAGACATCAGAGATTTATCCTGTGTAGGACCACTCTCTGATCTCCAACAATTAATCAGACACTGAAAGTAAAGTGAAAGTGAATGCCACTCAGTTGTGCCTGACTCATCACAACCCCATGGACTATACAGTCTGTGGAATTCTACAGGCCAGAATACTGAAGTGGGTAGCCTTTCCCTTCTTCAGGGGATCTTCCCAACTCACGGACTGAACCCAGGTCTCCTGAATTACAGGCAGATTCTTTACCAGCTGAGCCAAATGGGAAGCCTAACCAGAAACTAATTCATAAAATTTTTTGTCTCTAATCTCATCATTTACCTCTAATATTCTGAATGGTATTTATTTCTGGGTGGAATAATGGACTTTCTTTTTCACTGGGTTCTCTGCCATTAGTGTCTGTCTCTCTGTGTCTTTCTCTAATTTTTCTGTTATCACAGTGATGATTGAGTCATCTTTCTTGGAAACAAATGTGATTACTCTTCTCTTTAACAAGTTCCATTTGTTCTATCTATGTGTTAGTTCTCATTGTTGCTGCTGCTGCTGCTGCTAAGTCACTTCAGTCGTGTCTGACTCTGTGCAACCCCATAGATGGCAGCCCACAAGCCTCCCCCGTCCCTGGGATTCTCCAGGCAAGAATACTGGAGTAGGTTGTCATTTCCTTCTCCAATGCATGAAAGTGAAGTCGCTCAGTCATGTCCGACTCCTAGCGACCCCATGTACTGCAGCCTACCAGGCTCCTCCATCCATAGTTCTCATTGTAGCAAACAAACAAAAATAACTTCAAAGATTGCTTCAAATGTCTTATTTTTCTACTGTTTACACTCATCCAACATGTAGTGGTGATATATGTAAAGATCTTAAGTCTTCAATTATGTAATGTTTTTTACTGTTCAGTAGCTAAGTCATGTCCAACTCTTTATGACCCCATGGACTATAGTACATCAGTGTCCTCTGACCTCCACTGTCTCCCAGAGTTTGCTCAAGTTTATGTCCATTGAGTTGGTGATGCTATCTAACCATCTCATCCTCTGTAGCCATCTTCTCCTCTTGATTCAATCTTTCCCAGTGTCAGGGTCTTTAACAATAAGCTAATTCTTCATATCAGATTTGTCATAGCTTTCTTTCCAAAAAGCAAACATCTTTTGATGCTTATTCTTACAATTGCAGGTGCATTTCATCATGTGGTCTGAAAAAGAAGACATCAGAGTTCTGCTACATTTACTTTTATAAATGTTAATATATTAATGACATTAAGATGGCATTGAAATTGAGGTTTAATTTTCAATATTAGTTCTCTTTTTTACATATGCAGTATCAGATTGAGCAAAGCTTTCAATCAAATTTTTCCAAAGTATTTAAAAATCAAGAATACAATGCTCTGTCCTTTACTAAACAATTGGAGAAATTAATATTTTACAATAAAAATTCACTAAAGTTGAAATTTTATATGGCTTACTCAAATATGACAACTGAATTATTACCTTAAGAAACATCAATAACAAAACAAAATCCTTTAATAGAATTATTTTATAATCTCAAAAACAGGTTAATGGATTTTTTTTTTAATGGTCCCAATTCCAAGGAATATAGAATATAAAAAGACTAGTTCCCAGTATACTCATTCAATACATACTTGGTGGTGGTGGTTTAGTTACTAAGTCATGTCCATATCTTTGGACCCCATGGACTATAGCCCACCAGGCACCTCTGTCCATCGATTTCCCAGGCAAAAATACCGGAGTAGATTGCCATTTCCTTCTCCTTTAATACATAATTTACACCATAAAAAACTGCCAAAATTATCACTTTTTAAACTACAAAAATGCAATTTCATTATTTAAACCATAAGATATGATCAATTTAATATTAGTTCCAGTGATGTCATCCCCCAACCCATAAAAAGAGGGTAGTTCCCTGTATACTCATTCAATACATACTTGGTGGTGGTGGTTTAGTTACTAAGTCATGTCCATATCTTTGGACCCCATGGACTATAGCCCACCAGGCACCTCTGTCCATCGATTTCCCAGGCAAAAATACCGGAGTAGATTGCCATTTCCTTCTCCTTTAATACATAATTTACACCATAAAAAACTGCCAAAATTATCACTTTTTAAACTACAAAAATGCAATTTCATTATTTAAACCATAAGATATGATCAATTTAATATTAGTTCCAGTGATGTCATCCCCCAACCCATAAAAAGAGGGTTAATATAAGGGTCTTATAAAAGACTGATTTCATAAAAGGTATATCTATAAATAGAAACTGTTTCTGGGTAGCATTAGAAAGCTCAATTATAAAAATTTTTTGAAGAATAAAATGTAAAAATAATCAATGAAACCTTTTCAGAAGGTTTTTCCTTAGGCAAATTAATTGCATAGCTGCCAGGTTTTACATTTAGATAGTCAATGATTCCCGTGATACTTTATTTCGGAAGTTGTCATTCTTATCTTTTTTTCCTGATAAGTATAGATTTTTTGATGTGTGTGATTAAAGGTTAAAACCAGTGATGGAAGGTGGTTAAAATATTTGGGATATAATTAAAAAAAAAAAAAAAGCACAATTCAGAAGGATAGGGTGAGGAAAGAGGTGGGAAGGATTTCAGGATGAGAGGACACATATATAGCTGTGACTGATTCATGTTAATGTATGGCAAAAATTGTCACAATATTGTTAAGTAATTATCCTCCAGTTAAAATAAATAATTTAATTTAAAAAGAAAAATAAATTAATGATGATGTTAATAAAAGCAAATAAAAGGCAAATTGAATTAATAAAGTATCTTGGAATCTCTCTCTTGAAATGGTTTCTGGGCAATATACTACTCTTATTCTAAGGCATTTAGAGATTTGAAAGCCAACTTCAACAGGATAAAGAGAAGGACAGAATTACACAGTCTCTGTGTGAAATGTGTGAGTATTTTTCATTTTACCTCTTTACAGAACAATGCTTTCTGTTGAAAGATTGACAAACACAGAATCCTACAAACCAAATTCTGATACAGAAATATTCCAGTTTGTTTGTGAAGTGAATTATATCAAAGAAAATATTCTTTGATGACATTGCACAACCAAATATAACTAAACTTAAAATATTCTTACTCTCACCCATGTAGGTAATATACATCTGGCTTTCTGGACTCTTTATTTATTTAAATATCTACTTATTTACCTCCATCTATCATTATCCTCATTTATCTCTATACCTATCTGGCAAGACTGTATCAATTCAAGGGCCACTTAAGGCACTGAAAATATTTGAAATTTTCTCTTTATGCAAGGTCATCCTGGTTCAAAGATGTGTATAACTATATCATCTGCTTGCCTTAATCCTGGGGACAAGACCAGAGTAAAAAGTCTCAGGTTTGCTTCTCTTTTCTTTTTGGAACAGTTGTTAAGAGCTCAGACTCTGAATTTTGGAGTCAGACTGCTTGTGTGTTCTCAGGCATATTGGTTACATCTTTATCAGTTGCTCACCTGTAGATAATACTTAACTGTACACTGGTGATAATTTATGTAACGGTCTTATGAGCTATATAAGCATCTGTTGTTATTGATTTTTATTTTATTTTATTTTATTTTTTTTGGTCAGTGCTGGTTATTGTTGCTGATGTTGTTTATTCTTAGCTGTGATTATGACAGAGAACAGGCTGGCGAAGGATTGTCATCTTTAGTGACTGTTAATTTATTTAAAGCAAGAAGTAATGTACCTTGATGGAGCTGTGGGAGCTATTCTTATCCCTCTGCCTTTAACACTTCTGCCACGACCAGAATCCTCTGAGCCATTTAAGTAAGATAATTCACGTAGTTGTTCCTGACGAATTTCATCATTATAATCCTAGGGGGGAAAAAAATGACCTGTTGAGTTAAAATGGAGCCTGAAGCTCTTAGAACTGAACAAACACAGTAAGAAAAAAAAAGTTTTTTTTTTTTTTAATTTATTTGCTGGAGACATATACAAAAATCCAAAATGATGTAAAAGTAAACATATTTTAAGTTAGCTTTATAGAGAGAAATTGAAATTGCTTCTTTTATCAGGGAAGTACACAGCTGGAAATCAAATGAGATTTGCTGGGATATCACTTTATATGTTAGCCAGAAAAGAAAAGATAACAATACAGAACAATATTTTAGAAGGTACCACTGTTATGGCTGCTCATAAGATAAACAACTTTACTGGAATGAGCATATGCAGATTGTGAATGACTGCATAACACTCAATTATCCCTGACACATAAACTGAAGAGGGTCAACTCCAAGGACCAAAGTAGACACTGTGCTAAAATAATTTAAAAATTCAAATGAATGGCCAGTTTCAGACAACTTGGAAGCTATGCAATTGAACTAAACAACTTGATGAACAATGTTTAAAAATAAATACTTTCCTATGTGTTCTAGCTATGGACTGATGAAGAATAATAGCCAGAGCAGAAGAGAAGCTTCATAGCAGTCAGAGACTGGGTCAAAGTCAAAGAGACTAGCTTGGTCCTACACCAATGTGGAAACATATCTGTCATTTAAATAGGACTAAAGAATGACCTGAGTCAATGAAGATGAATGCTGTCTGCAGAAAGCTAGTGTCAGTCTTACCTGTTCCTCTTTTTACTGCTATGCTTATGTGAATGTACACACATACACACAAACTCCTGGTGGAGCAATGCAAAACTGGATAATTGGTATTTTTGTGAAACGGGCAATCCAAGTAAATTCTATTTCATTAAAGATGGGTTTAAGAGAAAGTCATGAGCTATCTAGGAATTGAGACGAGAAATATTTGTAGCAATGTTTGGGTTAACGTAAATGATGTCTGAGGTCTTGTGGACACTTGAGCCAGTTAGCTCTATGAATGTGAGTTATAGTAACAGCATATGGGAACTGTGCATTCATCTGCATATCCCAGGCTAGGAGATGGGGTGGGGGTGCATGCAATCTACAAGCATTTCTAACACAAATTTTACCTCATGCCCCCAAAACTACTTTGTTCACATGTAAAAGTACTAGTCACTCCAAAGCATTTACTTTTTATTTTTAACATATTGCTTTCGTGTTCACCCTGTTCAGCACCTGAATAATGGATTCAGGAAAGTAGATTGACAGAAAAGCTATTGACGATTAACAAGTCATATATTACTCAATTTATATCTCTTATTTTTCACATTCATACAACAATCAAAGTGAAGAATTAACATGCCTAATATTTTATTAGGATGGGGGAATGTGACAAATTGCTACTTCTGATTGAAATGACTAGTCACTATCAAATGAAAAATTAATTCCATAATGTTTCTCCCATGTAATATTCCTAATTTGACAGCAGATCTTTGCAGCTTCTTATCTAATGAAAATCCATAGACCCCCAAAGTTTTTTTAATTTATTTTAATTGAAGAATAATTTCAATATTGTGATGGTTTTTGCCATACATCAATGTGAATCGGCCATAGGTATACATACATCTGTCTCTTTCGTCCTGAATCTCCTCTTCCACCTCTCTCTCTACTCTATCCCTCCAGGTTGTCATGAATTATAAAAAAGAGACATATTCTAATTCTTGAAACATTGAAGGCTGAGAAAAAGTTAATAAATTGCAGATAAATTTATACATGTAATATTACTTTAGAGCATATGTTATGACAGAATTAAACAATGTACTATTATAAATATTAATGTCAAAATTTGACACTAAGATTGTTAACTCTTAGTATAAGCAAAACACTATGACTTTACTTTTTTGGGTTCCAAAATCACTGCAGATTGTGACTGCAGCCATGAAATTAAAAGACGCTTACTCCTTGGAAGGAAAGTTATGACCAACCTAGATAGCATATTCAAAAGCAGAGACATTACTTTGCCGACTAAGGTCCGTCTAGTCAAGGCTATGGTTTTTCCAGTAGTCATGTATGGATGTGAGAGTTGGACTGTGAAGAAGGCTGAGCACTGAAGAATTGATGCTTTTGAACTGTGGTGTTGGAGAAGACTCTTGAGAGTTCCTTGGACTGAAAGGAGATCTAACCAACCCATTCTGAAGGAGATCAGCCCTGGGATTTCTTTGGAAGGACTGATGCTAAAGCTGAAACTCCAGTACTTTGGCCCCCTCATGCGAAGAGCTGACTGATTGGAAATGACTTTGATGTTGGGAGGGATTGGGGGCAGGAGGAGAAGGGGACAACAGAGGATGAGATGGCTGGATGGCATCACTGACTCGACGGATGTGAATCTGAGTGAAATCTGGGAGTTGGTGATGGACAGGGAGGCCTGGCTTGCTGCGATTCATGGGGTCACAAAGAGTCGGACATGACTGAGCGACTGAACTGAACTGATTGCTAATACGTAATCAAATTTCTTATGAGGTAGTTAGATATATTTTAAAACCTGGATCATCTTCCAGGGTTGTGTTGGCCAACTGAACTCAGAGTGGTAACTGCATATGTAACTGACAGTAGAATTCCTCTTTCCTTGTTCTGTACTCATATTGGTCCCAAGGCCATCTGCCCAAGAGGAACTCCCAGTGAATGATCAAATGTGATTGAAATGCTAAAATAACTGATACCTGGGAGTTACAAGTCTCCTCTGCCTGTGCCACAAGGATTTCTAGACAGCCGAGCTGAATTTCCCTGTAATGCCATTTTCCCAGGCTGTCTAGGACCTGTCTTTACTTTGGGTCAGATATTCTATTGTGAGGGCTCTCCATCCTTTCTTGGCTCCCTCTTTACTTACTCATTTATCTTTTTCGCCATAAGAACATTTTCCCTAATGAAGTCCTTATGTGTTTAATCCAAGTTAAACCTGATTCTGGGGGAATCAGAACTAACAGAGAATGTTGACAAAATCAAGTTCCCAACACTACAGGCTGAGAGCTTTGGTATATCCATTGATGTAAATGCTGGTGGAGCCTATTCTGTTCAACATACCTTATACTCTGATTAATTAGAATATTTGCCATTCTCTTATTTTAAAATTATTACATATAAATTAAACATGGAACAGATTGCTGATTAGCAAAACGTGTTAGTTTCTCAGTCCTATCTGACCCTTTGTGATACCATGGACTATTGTCCACCAGGTTTCTCTGTCTATGAAATTTTCCAGGCAAGAATACTGGAGTGAGTTGCCATTCCCTTGTCCAGGGTATCTTCTCAACCCAGAGATCAAACCTGGTCTCCTTCATTGCAGGAGGATTCTTTGTCATCTGAGCCATGAGGGAAGCCCCACTGACTAGTAAAAAGAATAGTAATTGATGTTTTAAGAAAATAAATTGAATGTTGTCCAATTTTCTAAATAATTTCACTTAATAAAAAAAGTATGGGCGAGTCATAGAGTGTGCAAAACAAGACATGTTTTATGCTTTAGCTGAGGTAGATGAATTGTGGAAACAATGAAATTCTACTTAGTATGTACCTGTTTGATGGAGCAAGAGAGGATGGGCAACCACAAGCTGTTCAAGAATACTTTAGTGGAAGGTGTACAGTATTCTTATTTATCATTTATAAATTCTTATTTATCATTGATAGGAATACAAAAAGGTACAGCTACTTCAGAAGACAGTTGGGTGGTACTTTATAAAACTAAACCCCAAATAGGCTTAAAATTAATATCTTCAATAAACCCTGCACATAAATATTTAGAAAATTTGTAGTGATAATTATCAAACTCTGGAAGTAACCAAGAAGTGTTTCATGGATGAGTCGGTAAATAAATTGATATATACAGAAAATAAGGGCATATCATCCCATTCCAGTATTCTTGCCTGGAGAATTCCATGGACAAGCAGCCTAGTGGACTACAGCCCATGGGGTCACAAGAGTTGGACATGACTAAGTGATTAACATTTCATTTCATTTTCAGCAATTTAAAAAAATGTGAACAACAACAACAACAAAAAACATTAAAAGACATGGAGTAAATGTAAATATATGTTACTAAGTGAGGGAAGGCAGTCTACACAGTTAGATAATATATTATTCCAATTATATGATATTCTGAAAAACTCAAACCTTTGGAGACATAAAAGAATCAATAGTAGCCAGGGGTAGTGGGAGGGAGGGATGAACAGGTGGAACGCAGAGGTTCTTTAGGGCAGTAAAACTGTTCTGTATGATACAATAATGGCAGGCACAGATCTTAATCCATTCAGGATCCTATCACAGAATACAGAGTGGCTTATAAACAACAGAAATTTATTTCTTACAGTTCTAGCAGTTCGTCAAGGAGATTCAGTGTCTGATGAGGGCTGAGTTCTTGGATCATAGATAAAGTTTTTCTCTGTGTCCTCACAGCAGAAAGGGTGAGAGATCGCTCCAGGTCAAATAATGGCTCTAATCTCATTTTATGAAGGTTTCATCTTTAAGATTTAGCCACATCAAAGGTCCCCACATTCTAATACCATCGCTCAGGTGGTTAGGATTTTAACATATGAATTTTAGAAAGACAGTATATAACAATACATGTCATAATGCCTTGTCAAAACTCTTAGAAAGTGTATCACCAAGAGTGAATCCTAATTTAAACCATAAATTTAGGGTAATAATGATGCTTCAATGTAGGCTTATTAATTGTAACAAATGTACCATCTGGTGGGGGATAGTGATAATTGGGGAGGCCATGCTTCAGAGGCAGGGGACATATGGGAAATCTGTGTACTTTCCTCTCAATTTTGTTATGAACCTCAAAGTGCTCCAAAAATAAAGTTTATTTACAAAGGCGATCAGAATATGGGATGATGATATGAAATAAAGGCCACTTTTATCTAACTGAAACAGCTCATGCAAGCTTAACAAATCTGATGCCAGATAAGCACATGTTTTCTTGCCAGAGGCGGGAGCTCCTCTGTCTGGGCAGCTGCTGTGCTGGGAGTCCTAGAATATCCTGAACCCTTGGTGTTCTTTATGACTCCCCACAAGTGACGAAGAATGAGAGGATTATCAACCCCATTCACAGACAATGTGGGCAAATCACAAGCAGACAGTTAGTGTCAGGAAACATTTTAAATACCTCACATTTCTCATCTTTATCCCAGCTAACATCTTCTTTTCAAAGTATCCTCTTGTCTGAGATCCTGCCAGAGAAGGTCTACTCAGAAATTAAGCATGTTGGAATCAAAGGGGCACAGATTTCTGAGTCAGAGCTCTGAGTTCCTTAGTGTACACACATTGTTATGAGCTTTATGAGGGGGATGTCCTTCCAAATCCATGTGCTCTTTTTTAAAAGACAAAAAGCAGTCAAAGAATCTCACTCTACCATCGTTTCTAAATTGGTATTATTGTCATTCATGGTGGTGCTGGTGGTGACGTTGAGTTTTTGGTATGTGTGTAAAGTGTGTGATGGTAGCTGTCTGACTAAGGAACTGAGACAGGGGAAGCAAATGATTAGATAAATGTAGAAATCAGATCGATTTCTAGGCCTAGAGACAGGCATTTTGAGCTCTAGTTCAGATTTTGTCTGTGTGACATGAAAATCAGTTTTCCTCAGTCTACCACCTATTACCTTGTCCCTAAATTGAGTAACAGAAAATCTGATACTGTTTCGAGAGATTTGGAGAAAATTCAAACTATATTCTGAGCCTCTAGGTAACCACATTCACATGCAAATGTGTTTGTTATGCTATGTCTGTTATGTGTACATTAGAAAGAGAACAAAACCTGAGGGCAAGGATCGGGTGAAGGGAAAAGCAGAATAAACAGCAGCCTGGTATTTATATGAAACAGGTTACTGTGCAGAAATTTTAAAACATACAGAAGACATCTAAAGGAGTCAGGGAAGGGTTAGCAAAAGCAAAGTAAGTGTGACTTGGGGCACAGAGAAATGGGGTTGTGTAGCTCACACTGTAACAAAATGGGCAATAAATGGCAGCATAGTCATTTTTAGTATGTTGGAAATTGACCTATAGAGTCTGATGAGATCTAAGTTCCCAGTGTGATTAGATAAAACTGTTGTGTCAAAATTATTTACATGAACTGTCTAGCTCTAAGACTTTTTTTTTTAATTCTTAATTCTTGTGGACTGGCTAGTTTGGCATAACATGACCCTTCATTAATATCTCCCTTCTAAGAGGCAGTTTTTATCTAATTTCCTCATTTCAGATTATTTCTGGCCATGTTAACTGGCATAAATTCCAAAAATAATAACCCCCAAACAGTCACATTTTCCAGAGTTTGAAGACCACTGGCCTATATATGAGGTAAGAAGAAAAGACCTACATTCCCTCTGTGAAAGCTGCAAGATCTGGAATGTTCACATGGGGCTCAGAACTGATGTTTCAGAGAGATGAGGGGGTGAAATATCACTTAGTGCCTTTCTCTCTATTTTTACAATTCTGAGTGGTGTGAAAAAAATCTATTTGTATGCATCTGAGTTGAGATAAAATCATTTTCCACTTCAAAAAAATGATATAAGACATCAAGAGCTTAAAGGAGAAATAACACATGATGTGGCATCACTGTAAAATAATTGTGGCATTACTGTGGATTGGTAGGATTTAGGTTAATTTCATGATAAAAATATTTTATGGGCCATGGCGGTTTTCTGAAGAGTTAAGTTTTAAAGCCATGAGCAAAAAATAAAATTATCTGTATACAACTCTGAAGACACAATGTCATGTACTGATTATTCATGTAAAATTTTGGTCCCATTGCCTGGGTCAGAGTCCGACATTGGTGCTGATTATCTGTGTGGTTTAATGTAAGAATTCAAGGCTATGAATTTTCTTATCAATAAATGAAATTAATAATAGTAATGAAACAGTACGACTATTTGGAGGATTAAATAAATAAGCATATGTAAATCGCTTGAGATAATGTCTTGCATATACTGATCACATTAAAAATGTTCATTATTGTTTTTCCATGCAGGTTATAGGATTCCCCAATTTGATGTATTATCTACTTGAATGTTATATCAACGTCATTTTATTTCTTTGCAGAATTATTTTTTTTAGTTAAAAAAGGAAAACTCCTAGAGGAGAACATAGGCAAAACACTCTCCGACATAAATCACAGCAGGATCCTCTATGATCCACCCCCCAGAATTCTGGAAATTAAAGCAAAAATAAACAAATGGGATATGATTAAAATTAAAAGCTTCTGCACAACAAAGGAAACTATAAGCAAAGTGAAAAGACAGCCTTCTCATTGGGAGAAAANCTAATTAAAATTAAAAGCTTCTGCACAACAACGGAAATTATAAGCAAGGTGAAAATACAACCTTCAGAATGGGAGAAAATAATAGCAAATGAAGCAACTGACAAACAACTAAGCTCAAAAATATATAATCAACACCTACAGCTCAAATCCAGAAAAATAAATGACCCAATCAAAAATGGACCAAAGAACTAAATAGACATTTCTCTAAAGAAGACATAAGGATGGCTAACAAACACATGAAAAGATAATCAGCATCACTCATTATCAGAGAAATGCAAATCAAGACTACAATGAGGTACCACTTCACACCAGTCAGAATGGCTGCGATCCAAATGTCTACAATCAATAAATGCTGGAGAGGGTGTGGAGAAAAGGGAACCCTCCTACACTGTTGGTGGGAATGCAAACTAGTACAGCCACTATGGAGAAGAGTGTGGAGATTCCTTAAAAAACTGCAAATAGAACTGCCTTATGACCCAGCAATCCCACTGCTGGGCAT
>SJYR01001352.1:551491-566183 GCA_006410655.1 Kobus ellipsiprymnus
CAACCTAGATGTCCATCAGCAGATGAATGGATAAGAAAGCGGTGGTACATATACACAATGGAGTATTACTCAGCCATTAAAAAGAATATATTTGAATCAGTTCTAAGGAGGTGGATGAAACTGGAGCCGATTATACAGAGTGAAGTAAGCCAGAAAGAAAAACAACAATACAGTATACTAACACATATATATGGAATTTAGAAAGATGGTGATGATGACCCTGTATGCGAGACAGCAAAAGAGACTCAGATGTGTACAGCGAACTTTTGGACTCTGGGGGAGAGGGAGAGTGGGATGAGATGGGAGAATGGCATTGAAACATGTATACTATCATGTAAGAAACGAATTGCCAGTCTATGTACGATGCAGGATTCAGGATCCTTGGAGCTGGTGCACGGGGATGACCCAGAGAGATGTTAAGGGGTGGGAGGTGGGAGGGGGTTTATGTTTGTGAACGCATGTACACATGTGGTGGATTCATGTCAATGTATGGCAAAACCAATACAGTATTGTAAAGTAAAATAAAGTAAAAATTAAAAGAAAAAAAAAGGAAATCTTCAAGTGTTATATGCATATGAATGTATTTTATCCCATAAGTTTCCAAAGTAGTAGTAACTTTTAGTACTAGAAACTTTTCATGAAATATGAAAAATTTGCTATTGGTTATTAAGACTCAAAAGCTTAAGGCTTTGAGGAAAACCCTGACCTGATGAATTCAGGAGGTTTCAGAGCCATGAAGTAGGACTGCTTTTTTGTACGGTAAATTTAACCTACAGTAAAGTCTGAAGTTAGTCTGACTAATTATCTGGAAAATATCCAGTTTTAAAAAGTCTACAAGCTAGAGCGTATTTAGACTTAGTGAGCATATTATGATTGGTATGAGATGAAGTCCTACAGACAATAAATAAAACAAAAATTTATTGTTGTTTAGTTGCTAAGTCATGTCTGATACTTTTGCAACCTACTCACTTTTAAAAGAAGGTTTGGTAGGAATGCAACTGGAAAAATAAAAGTGAAATGCTTGTAATGAAGCAGAAGACTGACTTAAATCACTCCATAAAAAGAGAAGTTAATAAAGTATGAACATAAGCAAAAATGTTTGAACAGTGTGAGGAGGGACATTTTGAAGTCACTCAGTTGTGTCCAACTCTTTGTGACCCTATAGACTGTAGCCTACCAGGCTCCTCTGTCCATAGGATTTTCCAGGAAAGAGTACTGGAGTGGGTTACCACTTCCTTCTCCAGGGGATCTTCCTGACCCAGAGATTGAACCTGGGTCTCCTGCATTGTAGGCAGATGCTTTACTGTCTGAGTCACAACGGAAGTCCCTCAGGAAGTCCCTCATGAAAAGGGACATTACCCATCTTACAAATCAAATTTTAAAAATAAAAAACTACAAAAGCCAAAAATTTTAAATAAAACAAATACTTAAGAGAAAAGTTTTGAATTAAACTCAAGGAAAAGAAAATATCAGTTCATTAGTTCAAATCTGTATTCTCACTTTAAATTACATGATAAAATACTCACACAATGAGCATCACAGGTCAAAGTTACCAGATATGTTGCTGCTGCTGCTGCTGCTGTTAAGTTGCTTCAGTGGTGTCCGACTCTGTGCGACCCCATAGACGGCAGCCCACCAGGTTCCGCCGTCCTTAGGGTTCTCCAGGCAGGAACACTGGAGTGGGTTGTCATTTCCCTCTCCAATGCATGAAAGTAAAAAGTGAAAGTGAAGTCGCTCAGTCGTGCATGACTCTTAGCGACCCCATGGACTGCAGCCTACCAGGCTTCTCCTTCCATGGGATTTTCCAGGCAAGAGTACTGGGGTGGGTTGCCATTGCCTTTTCCGCCAGATATGTGGAGGTACTTCTAAATGTTCCTGCCATTTCTAGTGCCTTAATCGTACCCATCTGCAACTGTTCTTTTATCATGTAACTAGTAAGTAACTTCTCTCACAGTTATATGTAAATGGTATATTTTATAAACTTCTCGTTTCATTCAGTTCAGTTCAGTTCAGTCACTCAGTCATGTCCGACTCTTTGCGACCTCATGAGTCACAGCACACCAGGCCTCCCTGTTCATCATCAACTCCCGGAGTTCACTCACACTCCTGTCCATCGAGTCAGTGATGCCATCCAGCCATCTCATCCTCTATCGTCCCCTTCTCCTCCTGCCCCAAATTCCTCCCAGCATTAAGGTCTTTTCCAATGAGTCAACTCTTCACATGAGGTGGCCAAAGTATTGGAGTTTCAGCTTCATCATCATTCCTTCCAATGAACACCCAGGACTGATTTCCTTTAGGATGGACTGGTGGATCTCCTTGCAGTCCAAGGGACTTCCAAGAGTCTTCTCCAACACCACAGTTGCATTACCTATACAGTTTCATTACCTACACAGTAAAGTGAACTTCCTTATTTACTTTATTTCATTATGTTTGTAAATATTTTAGCAAATTAATTTGGACACTGGCAATATTCCTGGGATTTTTCAAATTTTATTAATTCTTAAGATTGAAAGCAATACTTGTTTAGAATAAAAAGAAATAAGTGACGAAAAAGTAAGTAAACTTTTAATGACATCTCTCCAGCACACCCTCTTGAAGTATAAAAAATTAGAATTGTGTTCATTCTTTTGCTTTTTCCTCTATCATTTTATTTTTCCTAATAAAAATCATCAGAGTATTCATGTTGCTTAGTGAGTTTCTCTTTTAACTGAACAAGATATCATGACCAGTCTTCATGGTCACAGAGACAGAACTCACTCTTTTTAGTAGCTGATTAAGTTTCCACAGCATATATATTACTAATATGTTTTATCATCCTACTGTTTGTGGAAGCTTAAGAGCTGTCTACTCCTTTGTGATTATTATTTTATTGCATTATTTTTATGCTGTAATTAGATTCTCCGGAAAGGAATATTGAATCAAATGATTTTCTTTTTAATTGCCAGACTTTCCAAAATGGTTTGCATTAATTCACACTTGTACTTACAAGATATTAAAATGCTCATTCTCCATAACTTTTCAAACAATAGTATGTCATCATTTTATAAAAATCATCTGTGTGGGTAAAAAGAATTTAACTCATGGTGAATATCTTCTTCTTGGTCATTTGGATACCCTTCCTAAATACCCTATTCACATTTCTATCGGGTTATTTGTAAAATTTAAGACTCTCTTTATAGAATTCCTGTTTCAATTCATGATGAAGTAATGGAGAGTAAATTTATCTTTCCATCTGACAAAAATAACAAGTGAGAAATAATTTTAAAAAATTCAATAGCTTCAAAGCAATGGAATAAAGGTGATGGTGCATTGTCTTCTATTAGTAACAGGAAACAAATGGGGTAAGCTATATGAGTTATTGCCCTTTGAAAATTTTCAAGCCATGACATACATAAGAGAAACTGAGGCAAAACCCAGAACACTTCTTGTGTTGTAAAGACATGGTTGAGGTTCCATGGAGACCGAAGTGGTTAGAGTTCCAAGGAAAGAGTAGTGAAGAGCTGCAAACTTAAACAACTCTGAAATATAAAGATGTTGACTTCTGAACATTCAACAGAGTCCATTTCAGTGACTATCTGAGAAGAAACTACCCAGAGACAAGAAAAGTATCACCAGAAAAAACTAGAAGAAAATGTTGATGTTTCTTAGAGGACCAGGAGTGGAGATTGTCCAACTACACTGAAAGCTTTTAATTAACAGCGATATTGGGTCAGGTACTCAGAGAGTCTTTCATCAGTTTCGGGAATTAGTAGCTCTAGGTTAAACAGTTCCTTGTCCTTGTCTAATAAATCTTAAAAGTGAGACTAAGAAGAATCAATCTGTTTACAAGTAACTTAACCACATTCCAAACTAAAGTTCAATAATTAATAAAATAGTAACAGGAATAAGTATATCAATAATTACTTTAAATGTAAATGAATTAAATGCCCCAACCAAAAGACACAGACTGGTTGAATGGATTGAAGAAGCAGAAGGAGGAGGAGAAGAACAAGAAGGAGGAGGAGAAGAAGAAGAAGGAGAAGAAGGAGGAAAAGGGGAAGAAGGAGAAGAAGGAGAAGGAGGAGAAGAAGAGGAGAAGAAGAAGACCCGTATACATGCTGTCTACAAGAGATCCACTTCAGACATATGGATGTGTACATACTGAAAGTTAGAGGATGGAGAAAGGTATTACATGCAAATGGAAATCACAAGAAAGTGGGAGTAGCAATTCTCATACAAGACAAAATAGACTTCAAAGTAAACACTGTTACAAGAAACAAGGATGGACACTACATAATCAACAAGGGATCAATCCCAAAACTAGATATACCAATTGTAAATATTTATGCACCTAACATGCTGCTGCTACTATGTTGCTTCAGTCGTGTCTGACTCTGTGCAACCCCATAGAAGGTAGCCCACCAGGCTCTAACATCCCTGGGATTCTCCAGGCAAGAACACTGGAGTGGGTTGCCATTTCCTTCTTCAATGTATGAAAGAGAAAAGTGAAACTGAAGTCACTCAGTCGTGTCTGACTCTTAGCAACCCCATGGACTGCAGCCTACCAGGTTCCTCCACCCATGGATCTTCCAGGCAAGAGTACTGGAGTCGGGTGCCATTGCCTTTTCTGGCACCTAACATAGGTGTATTCAACACATAAAGTAAATGCTAACAACCATAAAGGGGGAAATTGACAGCAGAACAATAATAGTGGGGGACATTAACACACCACTTACAACAATGGACAGACAATGCAGAAAGAAAATTAATAAAAGCATATAAGGCTTAAATGACACATCAGATGAAAAAAAAAAAAGGTTGGTATTTATAGGAATTCCATCTGAATGCATAAGGATATGCTCTCCTCACAAATGCACGCAGAACTTTCTCCAGGATATATTACATCTTGGACCACAAATCAAGCCTCAGAAAATCTGAATAAAATCAAACTGTATCAAGCATCCTTTCTAACCACAAAAATATGAGATTAGAAATCAATTACAGGGGGAAAAAAGGTTAAACACACAAACACATGGAAGCTAAACAATACATCACTAAATACATAGGTGATCATAGAAGAAATTTCTAAAGCTACAGAGAGACAAATGTCAAGGAAAACACAAAAACTCAAACCTATGTGATGCAGCAAAAGCAGTTCTAAATAAAAACTATGTTAAAAAAAGAAAAATATCAAATAACTAACTTAACTTTCCTCCTAAGCAGCTACAGAAATAAGAACAACAAAACTGTAAGTTAGTAAAAGAGAAGTCATAAAAATCAGAGCAGAAAAGATGTGTATAAGAGACAGGTGCTGATTATCAAAATACATAGGTGATCATAGAAGAAATTTCTAAAGCTACAGAGAGACAAATGTCAAGGAAAACACAAAAACTCAAACCTATGTGATGCAGCAAAAGCAGTTCTAAATAAAAACTATGTTAAAAAAAGAAAAATATCAAATAACTAACTTAACTTTCCTCCTAAGCAGCTACAGAAATAAGAACAAAAAAACTGTAAGTTAGTAAAAGAGAAGTCATAAAAATCAGAGCAGAAATAAATGATATAGAAACAAATAAAACAATAGCAAGATCAATGAAACTAAAAGCTGATTCTTTGAAAAGATAAACAGACTTTAGCCAGATTCATCAAGAAAAAAAGGAGAGGACTCAAATCAGTTAAATTAGAAATTAAAGGAAGAAATTACTCCAGACAACACAGAAATACAAATGTGAGACTACTATTAGCAACTAGATGCCAATAAAATGAACAACCTGGAAGAAACGGACAAATTCTTAGAGTGCTACAATCTTCCAAGACTAAATCAGGAAGAAATAGAAAAAATGGCCAGATAAATTATAAGTAATTAAATTGAAACTGTGATTAAAAATCTTCCTACAAAGAAAGTTCAGTACCAGATGACTTTGCAGGTGAATTGTATCAAACAGTTAGAAAAGAGTTAACACCCATTCTTCTCAAACTCTTCAAAAAATTTGCAGGGGAAGAAACACTCCAAAATTAATTCTATGAGGCTACCATCACCCTGATACAAAAACAAGACAAAGAAGTCACAAAAAATTAAATAACAGAATATAGACACAAAACTTTTCAATAAATATTAACAAGCAGGATCCAACAACACATCAAAAAGTTCATAAACCATGATCAAGTGTGGTTTATACCAGGGATAGAAGGATTCTTCAATAAATGCCAATCAATGTGATACATCATGTTAACAAATTAAACAATAAAATCCATATAATAATCTCAGTGGATGCAGAAAAAGCTTTTGACAAAATTCAACACACATGTATGATAAAAACTGTCCAGAAAGTGGGCATAGAGGGAACCTACCTCAACATAATAAAGGCTATATATGGCAAACTCACAGCAAACATCATTTTAAATTGTAAAAAATGAAAGCATTTCCTCTAAGTTCAGGAACAAGACAAGACATTCATCCTTGCCACTAGTAAGCAACATAGTTTTGGAAGTATAGCTATGGTAATCACAGAAGGAAAAGAAATAAAAGTAATCCAAATTGGAAAAAAAAAGTAAAACTGTCAGTGTTTTGCAGATGACCTAATACTATACACAGAATATCCTAAAGATGCCACCAGAAAACTACTGGCACTAATCACAGAATTTAATAAAATTTCAGGGTATAAAACTAATTCACAGAAATCTCTTGCATTCCTGTACACTAGCAGCAAAGAATCAGGAAAAGAAGTTAAGGGGAAAATAATCTCATTTACCATTGCAACAAAGAGAACACCTAGGAATAAACATATGTAAGGAGGAAAAAATCTGTACTAAGAAAACTCTAAGATACTGATGAAAACAATCAAAGATGACACAAACAGATGGAGAGATATAGCATATTATTGGAGTCGAAGAATCAATATTGTGAAAATGACTCAACTACCCAAAGCAATCTACAGATTCATTGCAATCCCTGTCAAACTACCAAGGATATTTTTCACAAAATTAGAACAAAAATTTCCACAGTTTTCATGAAAATACAAAAGACCCCAGATAGCCAAAGCAATCTTGAGGAAAAAGAAAGAAACACAAAGCTGGAGGAATTAGGCCTTTTGACTTAAGGTTAAACTACAAAGCTACAGTAATCAAGACAGCATGCTGCTGTTGCTGCTGCTAAGTTGCTTCAGTCGTTTCTGACTCTGTGCGACCCCATAGACGGCAGCCCACCAGGCTCGCCCATCCCGGGGATTCTCCAGGCACGGAGAATGGAGTGGGTTGCCATTTCCTTCTGCAATGTATGAAAGTGAAAGTGAAGTTTCTCAGTCATATCTGACTCTTCACAACGTCATGGACTGCAGCCTACCAGGCTCCTCCATCCACGGGATTTTACAGGCAAGAGTATTGGAGTGGGGTGCCATTGCCTTCTTCAAGACAGTATGGTACCAGCCAAAATTTAGATCAATGAAATAGGATAGAAACACCAATACAGGATACTAACACACATATATGGAATTTAGAAAGATGGTAGTAACCCTGTATGCAAGACAGCAAAAAAGACATAGGTGTATAAAACAGTCTTTTGGACTCTATGGGAGAGGGAGAGGGTGGGATGATTTGGGAGAATGGCATTGAAACATATATAATACCATATAAGAAACGAATCTCCAGTCAAGGTTTGATGCAGAATACAGGATGCTTGAGGCTGGTGCACTGGGATGACCCAGAGGGATGGTATGAGGAGGGGGTGGGAGGGGGTTTCAGGATTGGAAACGTGTACACCCGTGGTGGATTCATGTTGATGTATGGCAAAACCAATACAATATTGTAAAGTAATCAGCCTCCAATTAAAATAAATAAATATAAAAAATAGAAAGCCCAAAGTCAAATCCATGCACCTACTAATCCATGAATCACTTTATGACAAAGGAAGCAAGAATATACAATGGAGGAAATATAGCCTCTTCAATAAGTGGTGTTGGGGAAACTGGACAGCTACATGTAAAATAATGAAATAAGAACACTTCCTTACAACATATACAAAAATATACCTAAAATGGATTAACCATCTATAGGTAAGGCCAAATAGTATAAAACCCTTAAAGGAAAATATAGGCAGAACAGTCTTTGACATAGTTGCTGTAAGATTTTTTTGATACAACTCCTAGAGTAATCAAAATTGAAATAAATAAATAAGCAGATGGGACCTAGTTAAACTTTCACAGCAAAGGAAAGCATAAACAATATAAAAGGATAACTCTCAGAATGGGAGAAAACATTTGCAAGTGAAACAACTGACGGGAATTAATCTCCAAAATACAAAATAGTTAATGAAGGTCAATATTATAAAAACAAACAACCCAATTAAAAAAAATGTGTGGAAGTTCTATATAGACATTTATCCAAAGAAGACATAGATATGGCCAAGAGGCACATGAAAATATGCTCATTATCAGTAACATTTAGAAAAATGCAATGAAGTATCATCTCACACTGATCAGAATCAGTTCAGTTCAGTTCAGTCACTCAGTCATGTTTGACTCTTTGCCACCCCATGAATCGCAGCACGTCAGGCTTCCCTGTCCATCACCAACTCCCGGAGTTCACTCAGATTCACGTCCATCGGCTCAGTGATGCCATCCACCCATCTCATCCTCTGTCATCCTCTTCTTTTCCTGCCCCCAATCCCTCCCAACATCAAAGTATTTCCCAATGAGTCAACACTTCACATGAGGTGGCCAAAGTACTGGAGTTTCAGCTTTAGCATCATTCCTTCCAAAGAAATATCAGGGCTGATCTCCTTCAGAATGGACTGGCTGGATCTCCTTGCAGTCCAAGGAACTCTCAAGAGTCACTAGTCTATGTTCGATGCAGGACACAGGATGCTTGGGGCTGGTGCAAGGGGATGATCCAGAGAGATGATATGGGGTGGGAGGGGGGTTCAGGATTGGGAACTCATGTACACCCATGGCGATTCATGTCAATGTATGGTAAAACCAATACAGTATTGTAAAGTAAAATAAAGTAAAAATAAACATTAAAAAAAAAAAAGAATCTTCTCCAACATTACAGTTCAAAAGCATCAATTAGAAGATGGTGGAGGAATAGGACGGGGAGACCACTTTCTCCCTCACAAATTCATCAAAAGAACATTTCAGTGCTGAGTAAATTCCACAAAACAACATCTGAATGTTGGCAGAGGACATCAGGCACCCAGAAAAGCAGATCATTGTCTTCAAAAACAGTCACCTTCCGCCTGAGAAGGAACGCTAGCAGTACACCCAGAAAACTGAGCAGAAGGGATGAGAAAGGCGATAAGTCGCAGCAACCGTGCTTGCCAGACAACTGAGCTACTCAGACCTGGGAAGGGCATAAAATGCAGGCCCAACCGAATCTTTGCCTCTGAGGGCTACCTGAGTGCCAAGCCTGAGCAGCTTAGACCGGGGAGGTGCATGCAGCCTAGGGCTGGCCTCAGATGGTTCTCAGGAGAGCAACCTAGAGCCTGAGCTGTGTGCGCCATGAGCAGGGGCAGGCCCAGCATGGCTGAGACACTGCAAGCACATGCCAGTGCTATTTGTTTGCAGCATCTCTCCCTCCCCACAGTGCGACTGAACAAGTGAGCCTAAAAAAAAAAAAAAAAAAAAAGTGTCCACCACCACCCCGCTTGTGTCAGGGTGGAAATCAGACACTGAGAGAACAGCAAACAGAAGAAGCTAAACAGAGGGAACCACCTTGGAAGTGACCCCACAATGCCCACAACACCTGAGAAAATCCCAGATATATCTTTACTATTTTTACGATCATTCTTTTTTTTTTTTTGATGATGTTGTGTGATTGTTTTTTCTTCTTTTCTTCTTTTTTAACTTTTAAAAATTTTTAAGTCCTCTATTTCTCCGTTAATTTTTATTTTTATAACCTACTATTACATTTCAAAAAAAAAAAAAGAACCTATTTTTAAAACAAACAGCATATATACTTTTTGGTGGTTGTTGTTGTTTAATAATTTTTGTGGCTTTGCTTTCTTCTTCTTCTTCTTTTCTTTAATATTGTATTTTTGAAAATCCAACTTCTACTCTAGATTTTTAATCTTTGCTTTTTGGTATTTGTTGTCAGTTTTGTACATTTAAAAACCCAATCTTCAATACCCAATTTTACCTGAGAGCGAGATTACTGGCTTGACCACTCTCTTCTCCTTTGGACTCTCCCTTTTCTCCACAAGGTGGTCTCTGTCTCTTCCCTCCCCCTTCTCTTCTCTACCCAACTCTGCGAATCTCTGTGTGTTCCAGATGGTGGAGAACACTTGGGGAACTGGTTAATGGCTGGATCTGGATCTGTCTCTCTCCTTTCCATTTCCCTCTTTTATCCTCCTGGCCACCTCTGTCTACTTCCTCCCTCTCCTCTTCCCGGTATAACACTGTGAACATCTCTGAGCAGTCCAGACTGTGGAGTTCCCATAAGGAAGTGATTACTGGCTAGCTTGCTCTCTCCTCTTTTGATCCCACCTCATCTCATTCCAGTCACCTCTAAATACCCCCTACCTCTTCTTCTCCCCATGTAACTCAGTGAACCTCTCTGAGTTTCCCTCAGTCTGGAGAAACTTTTCATCTTTAACCAAGATGTTTTCTCATCAGTGCTGTATAGATGGAGAAGTCTTGAGATTACTGTAAAAGTAAGACAGAAAAGCAGAAGCAGGAGGCATAAGTCCAAATCCTGAGAACATCAGAGAACTCCTGACTCCAGGGAACATTAAATGATAGGAGCTTATCAAATGCCTCCATACCTACACTGAAACCAAGCACCACCCAAAGGCCAACAAGTTCCAGGGCAAGACACAATGCAAACTTTCCAGCAACACAGGAACACACCGCTGAGCTTCAATATACAGGCAGCTCAAAGTTACTCCAAAATCATTGACATCTCATAACTCATTAATGGACACTTCATTGAACTCCAGAGAGAAGAAATCCAGCTCCACCCACCAGAACATCGACACAAGCTTCCCGAACCAAGAAACCTTGGAAAGTCATTGATATAACCCCACCCACAGTGAGGAAACTCCATAATAAAGAGAACTCCACAAATTCCCAGAATACAGAAAGGCCACCCCAAATGCAACAATATAAACAAGATGAAGAGACAGAGGAATACCCAACAGGTAAAGGAACAGGCTAAATGCCCACCAAACCAAACAAATGAGGAAGAGATAGGGAATCTACCTGAGAAAGAATTCTGAATATTGATAGTGAAAATGATCCAAAATATTAAAATCGAAATGGAATCACAGATAAATAGCCTGGAGACAAGGATTGAGAAGATGCAAGAAAGGTTTAACAAGGACCTAGAAGAAATAAAAAAGAGTCAATATGTAATGAATAATACAATAAATGAGATCAGAAACACTCTGGAGGCAACAAATAGTAGAATAACGGAGGCAGAAGATAGGATGAGTGAATTAGAAGATAGAATGGTAGAAATAAATGAATCAGAGAGGAAAAAAGAAAAATGAATTAAAAGAAATGAGGACAATCTCAGAGATGTCCGGGACAGTGTTAAACGCCCCAACATTCGAATCATAGGAGTCCCAGAAAAAGAAGACAAAAAGAAAGACCATGAGAAAATACTAGAGGAGAAAATAGTTGAAAACTTCCCCAAAATGGGGAAGGAAATAATCACCCAAGTCCAAGAAACCCAGAGAGTCCCAAACAGGATAAACCCATGGTGAAACACCCCAAGACACATATTACAAATTAACAAAGATGAAACACAAAGAACAAATATTAAAAGCAGCAAGGGAAAAACAACAAATAACACACAAGGGGATTCCCATAAGGATAACAACTGATCTTTCAATAGAAACTCTTCAGGCCAGGAGGGAATGGCAAGACATACTTAAAGTGATGAAAGAAAATAACATACAGCCCAGATTACTGTACCCAACAAGGATCTCATTCAAATATGAAGGATAAATCAAAGCCTTTACAGACAAGCAAAAGCTGAGAGAATTCAGCACCACCAAATCAACTCTACAACAAATGCTAAAGGATATTCTCTAGACAGGAAATACAAAAAGGGCATATAAATCCGAACCCAAAACAATAAAAAGTAAATGGCAACGGGATCATACTTATCAATAATTACCTTAAATGTAAATGGGTTGAATGCCCCAACCAAAAGGCAAAGACTGGCTGAATGGATACAAAAACAAGACCCCTATATATGCTGCTTACAAGAGACCCACCTCAAAACAAGGGACATATACAGACTGAAAGTGAAGGGTTGGAAAAAATTATTCCATGCAAATAGAGACCAAAAGAAAGCAGGAGTAGCAATACTCATATCTGATAAAATAGACTTTAAAACAAAGGCTGTGAAAAGAGACAGAGAAGGCCACTACATAATGATCAAAGGATCGATCCAAGAAGAAGATATAACAATTATAAATATATATGTATCCAACATAGGAGCACCACAATATGTAAGACAAATGCTAACAAGTATGAAAGGGAAAATTAACAGTAACACAATAATAGTGGGAGACTTTAATACCCCACTCACACCTATGGAGTGATTAAACAGAATTAACAATTAAATTAACAATTAAACAGAAAATTAACAAAGAAATGCAAACTTTAAATGATACAATAGACCAGTTAGACCTAATTGATATCTATAGGACATTTCACCCCAAAACAATGAATTTCACCTTTTTCTCAAGTGCTCACGGAACCTTCTACAGGATAGATCACATCCTGGGCCATAAGTCTAAGCTTGATAAATTCAAAAAAATCGAAATCATTCCAAGCATCTCTTCTGACCATAACGCATTAAGATTAGATCTCAATTACAGGAGAAAAACTATTAAAAATTCCAACATGTGAAAGCTGAACAACATGCTTCTAAATAACCAACAAATCACAGAAGACATCAAAAAAGGAAATCAAAATATGCATGGAAATGAATGAAAATGAAAACACAACAACTGTCCCAAAACCTGTGGGACAGTATAAAAGCAGTGCTTGAGGGAAGTTCATAGCAATACAGGCATACCTCAAGAAACAAGAAAAAAGTCAAATAAATAACCTAACTCTACACCTAAAGCAACTAGAAAAGGAAGAAATGGAGAATCCCAGAGTAAGTAGAAGGAAAGAAATCATAAAAATTAGGGCAGAAATAAATGCTAAAGAAACAAAAGAGACCATAGCAAAAATCAACAAAGCTAAAAGCTGGTTCTTTGAAAGGATAAATAAAATTGACAAACCATTAGCCAGACTTATTAAGAAACAAAGAGAGAAAAATCAAATCAATAAAATTAGAAATGAAAATGGAGAGATCACAACAGACAACACAGAAATACAAAGGATCATAAGAGACTACTATCAGCAATTATATGCCAATAAAATGGACAACGTGGAAGAAATGGACAAATTCTTAGAAAAGTACAAGTTTCCAAAACTGAACCAGGAAGAAAGAGAAAATCTTAACAGACCCATCACAAGCACGGAAATTGAAACTGTAATCAGAAATCTTCTAGCAAACAAAAGCCCAGGTCCAGATGGATTCACCGCTGAATTCTACCAAAAATTTCGAGAAGAGCTAACACCTATACTACTCAAATTCTTCCAGAAAATTGCAGAGGAAGGTTAACTCTGAAACTCATTCTATGAGGCCACCATCACCCTAATACCAAAACCTGACAAAGATGCCACAAAAAAAGAAAACTACAGGCCAATATCACTGATGAACATAGATGCAAAAATCCTCAACATAATTCTAGCAATCAGAACCCAACAACACATTAAAAAGATCATACACCATGACCAAGTGGGATTTATCCCAGGAATGCAAGGATTCTTCATTATCGGCAAATCAGTGTAATTCACCACATTAACAAATAGAAAAATAAAAGCCATATGATTATCTCAGTAGATGCAGAGAAGGCCTTTGACAAAATTCAACATCCATTTACGATAAAAACTCTGCAGAAAGCAGGAATACAAGGAACATACCTCAACATAATAAAAGCTGTCTATGACAAACTCACAGCAAACGTTATCCTCAATGGTGAAAAATTGAAAGCATTTCCCCTAAACTCAAGAACAAGACAAGGGTGCCCACTTTCACCACTACTATTCAACATATTTCTGGAAGTTTTGGCCACAGCAATCAGAGCAGAAAAAGAAATAAAAGAATCCAAATTAGAAAAGAAGTAAAACTCTCACTGTTTACAGATGACATGATCCTCTACATAGAAAACCCTAAAGACTCCACCAGAAAACTACAAGAGCTAATCAATGAATATAGTAAAGTTGTAGGATATAAAATCAACACACAGAAATCCCTTGCATTCCTACACACTAATAATGAGAAAGTAGAAAAAGAAATTAAGGAAACAATTCTATTCACCATTGCAACGAAAAGAATAAAATACTTAGGAATATATCTACCTAAAGAAACTAAAGACCTATATATAGAAAACTATAGAACACTGATGAACGAAATCAAAGAGGACACTAATACATGGAGAAATATACCATGTTCATGGATCGGAAGAATCAATATAGTGAAAGTGAGTATACTACCCAAAGCAATCTACAGATTCAATGCAATCCCTATCAAGCTGCCAGCGGTATTTTTCACAGAACTAGAACAAATAATTTCAAGATTTGTATGGAAATACAAAAAACCTCGAATAGCCAAAGCCATCTTGAGAAAGAAGAATGGAACTGGAGGAATCAAC
>SJYR01001352.1:570583-582153 GCA_006410655.1 Kobus ellipsiprymnus
TAGCATCACAAATATGAAATAGAGATACTCTATTAAAAGATATAAGAGATTTTCACGCTGAAATTTATAAAACTGGCTGGAGAAATTAAGGAAAATCCAATAAATGGAGAAATAAACTATTTCATAGGTTGGAATATCCAATAATGTTACATGGTCAATTTTTGTCTAATTGTTTTATTTCTTTAATGCAATCTAATCTATAGTGTCATCCTGGGGACAGTAAGTGAACCACATGGATAGCTGGGAGAAAGAGATTTTTCACAAAGAGCTGTAAGGAAAATTTAGGGTGATGGAGTTATTAATTATTTTGACTGTTGTGATTGTTTCACAGCTGCATACATATGCCAACATATAAAATTATTCACTTTAATTATGTTCAAGTTTTAGCAATCATAATATATATTTGATAAAAAATTTAGATATTCCTTTTACATTATAAATGTTAGTCCTTAACGTGTAATGAACACTATAATTTTTGAAGGCTAACCATGGTCTTCAGATTTTATGATATCTTATATCTGTCTCTTATACACATCTTAACTCAGTGAACCTCTCTGAGTTTCCCTCAGTCTGGAGAAACTTTTCATCTTTAACCAAGATGTTTTCTCATCAGTGCTGTATAGATGGAGAAGTCTTGAGATTACTGTAAAAGTAAGACAGAAAAGCAGAAGCAGGAGGCATAAGTCCAAATCCTGAGAACATCAGAGAACTCCTGACTCCAGGGAACATTAAATGATAGGAGCTTATCAAATGCCTCCATACCTACACTGAAACCAAGCACCACCCAAAGGCCAACAAGTTCCAGGGCAAGACACAATGCAAACTTTCCAGCAACACAGGAACACACCGCTGAGCTTCAATATACAGGCAGCACAGCAGTCAGATAATTATCTAGTTTTTTATTCATAAAATCTGGGATTATTGGATTGCATTAAATACTGTAAGAAACTAAAGTTATGAAAATATTATCTCATAGTGTATTTAATATCAATGATATTAGATTTTATACAATTTAGAATTATTCATTAATTTATTAATTCTAAGTTCAGTTCAGTCGCTCAGTCGTGTCGACTCTGTGTGACCCCTTGAATCACAGCACACCAGGCCTCCCTGTCCATCACCAACTCCCGGAGTTCACTCAGACTCACGTCCATGGAGTCCATGATGCCATCCAGCCATCTCATCCTCTGTCATCCCCTTCTCCTCCTGCCCCCAATCCCTCCCAGCATCAGAGTCTTTTCCAATGAGTCCACACTTTGCATGAAGTGGCCAAAGTACTGGAGTTTCAGCTTTAGCATCATTCCTTCCAAAGAAATCCCAGGGCTGATCTCCTTCAGAATGGACTGGTTGAATCTCCTTGCAGTCCAAGGGACTCTCAAGAGTCTTCTCCAACACCACAGTTCAAAAGCATCAATTCCTCAGTGCTCACAGTCCAACTCTCATGTCCATACATGACCACTGGGAAAACCATAGCCTTGACTAGACGGACATTGTTGGCAAAGTAATGTCTCTGCTTTGAATATACTATCTAGGTTGGTCATAACTTTTCTTCCAAGTAGTAAATGTCTCTGAATTTCATGGCTGCAGTAAAGATGTGTTAAGTATGCATCATTTATTATAAGCAGTAATTGTGCAGAAACAAATGTTAACTTAAAACTTGGATCATAATAATTACACTTGATTATCCTTGCATTTCTTTCTTTCTTATTTTTTTTACTATTCAATTAAATTATTCACTCAGTAGTTGTTGAAAGGCTATCATGTATCAGTGAAGGAGTTCAGGACTGAACTAAATTGACAAAAATCCTTGCCTGTATCCTTGCTTATATTTTCTTTTGTTGTGCAGAAGCTTTTAATTTTAATTAGGTCCCATTTGTTTACTTTTGCTTTTATTTCCAATATTCAGGATTGGGAACATGTGTACACTCATGGCGGATTCATGTTGATGTATGGCAAAAACAAAACAATATTTTAAAGTAAAAAAAAAAAAAATCCTTGCTTGCAGTGAGTTAAAATTTTAGCAGTGGGAGGTGATAGGCAAAAAATTTAGAAAGTAAAATAAATAATGTGATGAAGTGAGTCTTAAATATTAAACATGTGGTAATACTGCTACACTAAAAAATATGATGATATGTGCTATATGAAAAAAAATACGGTAGGAAAATGGAACCAGAAAATGTTGGAAAAGGTGATAGTAATCTGAATTTTAAAACAAGGTAAGTTTTGTGAGCTAAGACTTACTGGGGTGAATGGAAATCTCTGAGTAAGAACTTAAAGGAAGTGGAGAGAGGGAAGGCAGGAGGATTTGTGTCCTGCTTATGAATATCAGTAAGGACTCTCAGCACACTAGAAGTCATTGAAGATTTTTAAACAGAGAAGTGCCAAGATATTACATATGCTTCAAAGGGATCACTAGATGTGCTGTACTAAGGCTAGGTGCTGAGCAAGAGGGAGGCTCTGAGTAGGATGGAGGTGAATCAGAACAGTCAGGAGGTCTGTTTACTTTAGCCTAAAAACATGGTGTCCAGACAAATGAGGTACATGGAAATAAAGCCAAATGAGGAGGAATACCTTTTTCGATGTGTTCTATAACACTCAGGGTTGTTCTGCATATTTGCAATTAGCCCACTCTACTGAGATGGTTGTAGTGAATAGGATGGATTGAATAAACCATGAAAATAACAAGAGTTTGGGTTTAAAATTGCTAACACTAACATTAAGCCACTTAATTTTTTCACTTAAATGAACAGCTATTTTATAAAGTGGTTCAGGCTTGTGATTGAGTTGTTTGATGTTAGAATTTGCAAAATTTGCTACAAGTGTGATCACTAAGATTTCTAACTAAACAGAGAACAGTCACATTGTACTGCTTCACAGGTATGCGTTGTGCGTGGTCTTTGCAACATGATTTAAATCACTGCTTAACAGTGATTGTAATCCAAAATTTGTAAAATCCACACTTTCTAAAAAGAGAAATTGGATTAAAATTAGTGCTAATTGACGTGTTAAGGAATAACACATTTGTAAAAAAGTATTTATCATATATTATGTGTCAGTAACAAGGAGATTTCTTGCAGTTACAAAGATGAATATTATCCGTAATAAAAGAATTCATAGTTTTGTGGGTTAAAAAAAGTTCCAATAGAGATAAATGCATGAATATTCCTCAGAATATTTATTGAGCACTCACTGTGTGCTGGGCATTTTGTTTCACATGTATTATATCTTCAACTTTATGTACCTATAAAGTAGGGAATATATTTAAGAAAATCAGAGATATCAAGGGAACATTTCATGCAAAGATGGGCTTGATAAAGGACAGAAATGGTACGGACCTAACAGAAGCAGAAGATATTAAGAAGAGGTGGCAAGAATACACGGAAGAACTATACAAAAAAGATCTTAATGACTCAGATTACCATGATGCTGTGATCACTCACCCAGAACCAGATATCCTGGAATGTGAAGTCAAGTGGGCCTTAGGAAGCATCACTAAAAACAAAGCTAGTGGAGGTGAGGAATTTCAGTTGAACTATTTCAAATCCTAAAAGATGAAGCTGTTAAAATTCTACACTCAATATACCAGGAAATTTGGAAAACTCAGCCATGGCCACAGGACTGAAAAGAGGTCAGTTTTCATTCCAGTTCCAAAGAAGGGCAATGCTAAAGAATGTTCAGATTACCACACTCATTTCACACACTAGCAAAGTAATGCTCAAAATTCTCCAAGCCAGGCTTCAACAGTTCATGAACAATGAACTTACAGATGTTCAAGATGGATTTAGAAAAGACAGAAGAACCAGAGATAAAATTGCCAACGTTCATTGGATCACAGAAAAAGCAAGGGAATTCGAGAAAAAACATCTACTTCTGCTTTATCAATCATGCCAAACCCTTTGTGTAGATCACAGTAAATTGTATAAAATTCTTCAAGAGATGAGAATAGCAGACCACCCTACTTACCACCCGATAAATCTGTATGCAGGTCAAAAAGCAACAGTTAGAACCAGACATGGAACAACAGATTAGTTCCAAATTGAGAAGGGAGTGCATTAAGGTTATATATTATCACCTTGCTTATTTAACTTCTATGCTGAGTACATCATGTGGCATGTTGGGCTGAATGAAGCATAAGCAAGAATCAAGATTGCCAGAAGAAATACCAATAACCTCAGATACACGTATGACACCACCCTTATAGCAAAAAGCAAAGAGGGACTGAAAAGCCTCTTGATAAAAATGACAAAGGAGAGTGAAAAAAAATGGCTTAAAACTCAACATTCAGAAAACTAAGATCATGGCATCTGGTCTCAACACTTCATGGCAAATAGATAGGGAAGCAATGGAAACAGTGACAGACTTTTTTTCCCCCTTGGGCTCCAAAATCACTGCAGATGGTGACTGCAGCCTTGAAATTAAAAGACACTTGCTCTTTGGAAGAAAAGCTATGACCAACCTTGACAGCTTATTAAAAATCAGAGACGTTACTTTACCAACAAAGGTCCGTCAAGTCGAAGCTGTGGTTTTTTCATAGTCAAGTATTCAGTTCAGTCACTCAGTCGTGTCCAACTCTTTGTGACTCCATGGACTGCAGCAAGTCCCTGTCCATCACCAACTCCTAGAGTTTACTCAAATTCATATCCATTGAGTCAGTGATGAATATTAAAAATCAGAGACATTACTTTACCAACAAAGGTCCGTCAAGTCAAAGCTGTGGTTTTTTCATAGTCAAGTATTCAGTTCAGTCACTCAGTCGTGTCCAACTCTTTGTGACTCCATGGACTGCAGCAAGTCCCTGTCCATCACCAACTCCTAGAGTTTACTCAAATTCATATCCATTGAGTCAGTGATGCCATCCAACCATCTCATCCTCTGTCATCCCCTTCTCCTGCCTTCAATCTTTTCCAGGACCTCAGGGTCTTTTCCAATGAGTCAGTTCTTCGCATCAGCTGGCCAAAGTATTGGAGCTTCAGCTTCAGCATCAGTCCTTCCAATGAATATTCAGGACTGATTTCCTTTAGGATGGACTGGTTGGATCTTCTTGCAGTACAAGGGACTCTCAAGAGTCTTCTCCAACACCACAATTCAAAAGCATCAATCCTCCAGTGCTCAGCTTTCTTTACAGTCCAACTCTCACACCCATACATGACTACTGGAAAAACTATAGCTTTAACTAGACGGACCTTTGTTGGCAAAGTAATGCCTCTGCTTTTTAATATGCTGTCTAGGAGGGTCATAATTTTTCTTCCAAGGAGCAAGCATCTTTTAACTTCATGACTTTTTCATGCTTCATTCAGTCCAGTGTTGTAAAAGAAGAAGTAAAACTCTCACTGTTTGCAGATGACATGTTCCTCTACATTGAAAACCCTAAAGATGCCACCAGAAAATTACTAGAGCTAATCAATGGATATAATAAAGTAGCAGCATATAAAGTTAATACACAGAAATCCCTTGCATTCTTATAAACAATGAAAAATCAAAAAGAGAAATTAAGGAAACAAGCCCATTCACCATTACAATGCAAAGAATAAAATACTAAGAATAAATTTACCTAAAGAAAGAAAACACCTGTGTACAGAGAACTATAAAACACTGATGAAAGAATCAAAGATAACACAAATAGATGGAGAAACATGTCATGTTCTTGAATTGGAAAAAAATCAATATAGTGAAAATGAGTATAGTACCCAAAGTAATCTATAGAATCAGTGCAATCCCTATCAAACTAAAAACAGGTTATTTTATTTTCTATAGAACTAGAACAAATACTTTCACAATTTGTATGGAAACATAAAAGACCCCAAATAGCCAAGAGTGGTACACAACTGAGCAACTGAACTGAACTGAACTGAGTCTTGAGAAAGAAGCATAGAACTGGAGGAATCAACCTTCCTGGTTTCAGATTATCCTAAAAATCTACAATCATCAAGACAGTATGGTAATGGGATAAAGACAGAAATATAGATGAATGGCACAGAATAGAAAGTACAGAGATAAATCCATGCACCTATGGATAACTTATCTTTGACAAAGGAGAAAAAATATACAATAGAAAAAAGAAAGTTTCTTCAACAAATAGTGCTGAGAAAACTGGTCAACTACATCTAAAAGAATGAAACTATGACACTTTCTAACACCATAGACAAAAATAAACTCAAAATGATTAAAGATCTAAATGTATTAAAGATTTAAATGTTAAACAAGAAACTATAAAACTCTTAGGAAGAAACATAGGCAGAGCATTCTCCAACACAAATAAAAGCAACATCCTCCATGGCCCACCTCCCAGAATAAAGGGGAAAAAAAATCAGCAAATGGGACCTAAATAAACTTAAACACTTTTGCACAGTGAAGGAAAGTATAAGCAAGGTGAAAAGACAACCCTCAGAATGGGAGAAAATAATAGCAAACTGACAGAATTAATCAAAGTATACAAGGAGCTCATGCAGCTCAATAGCAGAAAAATGAAAAACCCAATCAAAAAGTGGACAAAAAACCTAAGCAGACATTTCTCTAAAAAGACATACAGATGGTTAATAAACATATGAAAAGATGGCTGGAATAGACGTGCTATATGACCCAGCAATTTCACTGCTGGACATATACCCAAGGAAACCTGAATTGTAGGAGACACATGTACACCAAGGTTAATTGCATCACTGTTTACAATAGCTAGGACATGGAGCAACCTAGACATTCATTGCCAAATGAATGGATAATAAATTTCTGATACATATCATAATGGAATATTCCTTAGCTATAAAAAGGAACACATCTGAGTCAGTTCTAATGAGGTGGATGAACCTGGAGCCTATTATATAGAGTGAAGTAAGTCAGAAAGAGAAAAGACTAATACTGTATATATACTATATATACTATACACGTATATATGGAATTTGAAAGAAGGTACCAATGATCTTACATACAGGGCAAAAAAGGAGACACAGAAGTAAAGAACAGACTTTTGGACTCAGTGGGAGAAGGTGAGGGTGGGATGATTTGAGAGAATAGCATTGAAACATGTACATTATCAGATTTAAAACAGATGACCAGTGTAAGTTCTATGCATGAAACAGTGGATACATAGAATAGCCTTCTCTTGGTGAAAGGCATTGTCTCAAGGAGGGAAACTGAGATAAGTCTCTTAGAAACCTATAGGCAATATTTCTCAGTCATGTATGTGCCTTGTATATTTATACAAAATTATTTAGATTGCATTTTAATAGAATGATCCATAGTCCCCAGTATTTATTTGCTTCTCAGGTATAAGATACTTTTAAGGTTGAGAGTCCTTTGGACTGAAAGGAGATCCAATCAATCCATTCTGAAGGAGATCAGCCCTGGGATTTCTTTGGAAGGAGTGATGCTAAAGCTGAAACTCCAGTACTTTGGCCACCTCATGTGAAGAGTTGACTCATTGGAAAAGACTCTGATGCTGGGAGGGATTGGGGGCAGGAGGAGAAGGGGATGACAGAGGATGAGATGGCTGGATGGCATCACTGACTCGATGGATGTGACTCTGAGTGAACTCCAGGATTTGGTGATGGACAGGGAGGCCTGGCGTGCTGTGATTCATGGGGTTACTAAGAGTCAGAAACGACTGAGCGACTGAACTGAACTGAATATCTCTTTAAAGGCAAAAATGCCTATAAATTGTTTTATCAACCATTCTTTCATATCCAGTTTTAAAGCTAGAAATGGTAACATTACCTACAACTCGCTCAGTCATGTCCAACTCTTTGCGACCCCATGGACTGTAGCCTACCAGGCTCCTCCATTCATGGCATTTTCCAGGCAAAAATATTGGAGTGGGTTGCCATTTCCTTCTCCAAATGTTACCTATAGCTATATTAATCGCTAAAAAGGACAGTTCTAGAATTGTTAAAAAAAATAAAAAATAAAAACTCAATTTCTTGAGTTAGCAGTTGTATTGACACAAAATGCAAAACCAAAATGTGGTGTTCTCTTACAGCTGAACATCTTGCAAAGAAACAAATACACTTGTGGTTGTTAACATTGTACTAAAAACAAACAAACAAAACCTAATAAGGGAATTGGTAGGAATGTGGGTGACTATGTGACTGAAATCTCTCATATCTTAATGAATATCTGTCTTTGGTAAGGTTATTGGATGACAGCTGATAAATTTTCATAAAGACTCTCTGTGTTAAAATTCTCTTTGCAATTTTTATTCTCTGTGTAAAAATGTTGTTCCATCTTAGTTCTCTTCCCTTGGATACAGTACATCGCCAAAAGTTGATGGCTTGTATTTAACAGGAAGTGCTGATGTTGAAAATTCAATATAATGCTCTGGTGTAAATGATCATATAGAATCGCTACTGATATCATCAACTTCCTTCTGAAACAAATGCTTGGAAGTGAATTTCATAGAATTAAAACAGTAGAGTGCTCAAATGCTCAGTAAAAGTTAATATCCAGATATTCCCAAACACTTTTAATCCTAGACTTTATCCCCCATATAGATTGAGCTACTATTTATTTCCCTAATCAATCAATGATGCTCATGAAGTTCTGAATTCTGAGTTAATATATTTCACACTGAGTGTGAGGAAAGTGCATATTCTCTAGAAACTGTCTCACCTTCATTTATTTCAGCTTTTGCTTTATTCTCCTCTCTGGTTTTGCATCATTTGTCTTTGAAAGAATGTGCAAGACAAGATGTCCCTTGAGAATTTTTTTAATTTATTTATTTTAAATGGAGGATAATTACTTTACAATATTGTATTCATTTTGCCTTACATCATTATGAATCCACCACAGGTATACATGTGGTCCCTATCCTGAACGCCCCTCCCACCTCCCTCCCCGTACCATCCCTCTAGGTCATCCAAGTGCACCAGCCCTGAGCATCCAGTATCATGCATCAGACCTGGACTAGTGACTCATTTCATATGTGATATTATACATGTTTCAATGCCATTCCCCCAAATCATCCTATCCTTTCTTGAGGATTTTAAGTGTATTTCTTTTAAGTTGATTTTCTCTTGAGAGAGGCTGAATGCCACTATTCCTTGGAGAAGAGAAGGTATCTGAGTTCTGTGTCATTTTTTGTATAGTTGCAATTCTTTGTTTATGGATATATACTAAGCTTAAGCAGGTTATGTACTCAGGTTAATTCTAGTAATTATATAATGTTTATAATTCTAGTAATATTTATAACTGAAGTCTTGTTAACATTGCCAGGCACAAATTTTGAGTGGCTGAACAGTTCTCAAAGGCATACACAAATGCTAAGAGGTGAAAAAGCTGACTTGAAACTCAACATTCAAAAAACCAAGATTACAGCATCTAGTCCAATCAATTCATGGCAAATAGGTAGCAAAAAATGGAAACTGTGTCTGACTTTATTTGGGGGGAGGGCTCCAAAATCACTGTGGAAGGTGACTGTAGTCATGAAATTAAAAGATTCTTTCTAACGGATTCATGTTGATGTATGGCAAAACCAATAAAATATTGTAAAGTAATTAGCCTCCAATTAAAATAAATAAATTTAAATTTAATAAAATAAAATAAATAAAAGACTCTCGCCCTCTGAAAGAAAGGATATGACCAACCTAGATAGCATATTAAAAAGAAGAGACATTACTTTTCTGACAAACCTCCGTATAGTCAAAGCTATGGTTTCTCCAGTACTCATGTACAGCTGGGAAAGATGGACCATAAAGAAGGCTGAGCACCAAATAATTAATACTTTAGCACTGTGGTGCTGGAAATCGCTCTTGAGAGTCCCTTGGATAGCAAGACGATCAAACCAGCCAATCATAAAGGAAATCAACCTTGACTATACATTAGAAGGACTGATGCTGAAGCTAAATCTCTAGTACTTCGGTCATCTGTTGTGTAAAGCCAACCCATTGGAAAAGACTCTGATTTTGCTGGGAAAGATCGAGAGCAGGAGGAGGAGGGGGCGACAGAGGATGAGATGGCTGGATGGCATCATCAGTTCAAGGAACACGAGTTTGAGCAAACTCCAGGAGATAGCAAAGGACAAGGAAGCCTGGTGTGCTGCAGTCCATGGTGTCACAAAGAGTTGGACACAGCTGAGTGACTGAACAAACACAACAAGCTGTCCAGGTCAGGTTTTCTACCAGAGAAGCATAAAAGGTGAAGTAGCATGAAGACTGACTTCAATATTATGCTTTTTCTGCTGTGTTCTATATCTTTCTATCTGATAGTACAAAAGTAAGCATCATTCAGAAATGGGCAAGAATGAGTCAGGAAAACTTTGTTTTTTATCAATGAACCTGTATTGGGTGCTGTTTTTCATACTAAGTAAATTACTGTAAATAAAGTTTTGTTCCCCTAAAAAAAGTAGACTTCAAATTAAAAAAATTTTTCCATTTGCAAACAAGGAGTAAATTTCTTTGGAGAAGAGGGCTTTGGAGGGACTTTAATGAAGATCTCCAAAATACTGGGGCTGAGAGAGTGACTACCAATCATTTTTTGTCAATGTATGGCAAAACTAATACAGTATTGTAAAGTAAAATAAAGTAAAAATAAAACTTAAAAAATAAATAAATAAAAATTAAAAAAATAATTGGCATGCAAAACAGCACGTTTCATTTTTTTAATTAACATTTTTTTTCTGTACTAGCATTATACTAGAAATGTCTAGTGTTTCTTTCTTTCTTTCCTTTTTCATCACAAGAATTTAAGAAGATACTTGGAAACTTGCTTCCTAACATAATTATCAAGAATGCACAAAAACAACAAAAAAACAAACAAACACACACACAAAAATGCAGGGCATTTGTAAAGCATCCTGCCATGCCTGCTCATCCAGTTCCTTCACTGTGTTAGCCTGACAGGGAGAAACTTTAAGACATTCAAAGATAGGATCTGCAAATCATCATACAGTGTAAATTACTGAGTACCTTTACAGGATGCACCAGGCTTGGCTTAGTGGCTATAAAGTCACCTTGACAGAGCTATCTACAGCCATTTTTAAAATGCACAATTCCCAGCAGTGGGATTGCTGGGTCATAAGGCAATTCTATTTGCAATTTTTTAAGGAATCTCCACACTGTTCTCCATAGTGGCTGTACTAGTTTGCATTCCCACCAACAATGTAAAAGGGTTCCCTTTTCTTCACACCCTCTCCAGCATTTATTGCGTGCAGACTTCTGGATCGCAGCCATTCTAACTGGTGTGAAGTGGTACCTCATTGTGGTTTTGATTTGCATTTCTCTGATAATGAGTGATGTTGAGCATCTTTTCATGTGTTTGTTAGCCATCCGTATGGCTTCTTTGGAGAAATGTCTATTTAGGTCTTTGGCCCATTTTTTGATTGGGTCATTTATTTTTCTGGAATTGAGCTGCATAAGTTGCTTGTATATTTTTGAGATTAGTTGTTTGTCAGTTGCTTCATTTGCTATTATTTTCTCCCATTCAGAAGGCTGTCTTTTCACTTTGCTTATATTTTCCTTTGTTGTGCAGAAGCTTTTAATTTTGATTAGATCCCATTTATTTATTTTTGCTTTAATTTCCAGAATTCTGGGGGGTGGATCATAGAGGATCCTGCTGTGATTTATGTCGGAGAGTGTTTTGCC
>SJYR01001352.1:583553-611271 GCA_006410655.1 Kobus ellipsiprymnus
ACTGAACATAAATCCAAAAGTAATAATTACTATTTTAACATTATTTTTATAAGTTATTAGATCATTCCATGGGATTTTTAAAACTTTCTCTTCTGACGTTTCATTTATAGTCTACAGAAATCCAGCAGATGTCTGTATATTAATCTTTAATCCTCCTGCCTTGCTGAATTAATATATTAGTTTTAGTAGTTTTTGTGTGGAGACTTTAGGGTTCTCTAGAGTATCATGCCATCTGAAAATAGCAATAATTTTACCTCTTCCTTTTCAATTTAGATGCCTTTTCTTTCTTTTTCTTGTTTGATTATTGTGGCTGGTACTTCCAATATCATGCTGAGTAGAAGTGGTGAGAGTGCTCCTCTGCCCATTTTTAAACTTTTTTTTTTTTATTATTGTTGTTGATTTGTTTAAATCCTTTATATAGTTTGGATTGTTGTTGTTGCTTATTATCTAAGTCTTGTCTGACTTTCTTACAACTCCATGGACTGTAGTATGCCAGGATCCTCAGTCCATGGGATTTCTCAGGCAAGAATACTGGAGTGGGTTGCAATTTCCTTCTCCAGGGCATCTTCCCAAGCCAGGGATCCAACCTGTATTCTGCAGATTCTTTACCACTGAGTCACTAGGGAAACCTCATATTTTGGATTTTAACGTTTTATTGGATATATGATTTACAAATATCTTCTCACTCATTGGGCTGTCTTTCCATTTTGCTGATGCTTTCCTTTGCTCACCCAAACATTTATTTTGATTCCATCCTACTTGCTCATTTTTTAATACTTACCTGAGGAGACATTGAAACGTACTGCTAAGACCAATGTCAAAGAGCATATTGCACATATTTCCTTGTATGGATTTTATGGTTTTATATCTCACATTTAAGTCTTTTATCCATTTTGGATTGATTTTTATGTATGGTGTTAGATACTCTTCTAGAGTTATTTTTCCCCCATATGACTGTTCAATTTTCCCAACACCATTTATTGAAGAGATTATCCTATCTCCATTGTATGTCTTTCCTATGAAGTCATAAATTAATTTTTCATGTATATGTGGTTTTATTTCTAGGTTCCAGATTCTATTCCATTATGGAAAACAATATGGAGCTTCTTTAAAAATTTAAGGATAAAATTCCTTATAACCCAGCTATCCCACTTCTGGGTATTTATCTAAAGGATAATTAAACACTAATTTGAAAAGATATATGCTGTTCATGTTCACTGCTGCATTATTTATAATAGCCAAGATATGGAAACAACATGTGTGTCCATCAATAGATGAATGGATTAAGAAGACGTTATATACATATATATATATATATATATATATATAATGGAATATTACTCTGCCACAGAAAGATGAAATCTTCAATTTGGTATAGCATGGACTGACCTTGAGAGTATTATGGTAAGTGAAATAAGTCTGAACTAGAAAGACTAACACTCTATGATTTCACTCATCCGTGGGCTATAAAAACTGAACAAATGAAAAAAAAAATAAATAAATAAATAAACAAAACAAAGCAAACATGTAGATACAGAGAACAGAGTAGTTGTGCTTACTAGAGGGGAAATGCCAGAGGGAGACAGAATGGGTAAAGTGGTCAACAGTATGGTAACAGAGGGAAACAAAATTTTTGGTAGTGAGCAAAAATTTTTGGTGGTAGTGTATACGGAAGTAATGTATACATGAAACTTATATACTGCTGTAAACTAATGTTACCTAGATATAAAATAAACTAAATAATGCAGACTCAAAGGAAAAAAGACATTCTATTCATATCTGGTATTATTATTTAGAAAATTTCCAAAATGGGTTATATATTTCTTCAGTATGAAATCTTATATTTATCTAGTATTTTCAAAATATATTCATATATATTAGGTAACTGGATATTCACAATAGTCCAGTGAAAGATAGGAAAGCTATTATCATTTCTGTTTTTATCTTTTTACCCTAGTTTTACTGAGAAATAATTGATATATATCAGTGTGTTACTGAAAATCCATCATCTCATATAGGGACAACATTAAAGAAATGGAAACATAAATTTTTCCTTTCAGGGGAAGTCTTAGGATTTACTCTCTTAAGTTTTATATATAATATATAGCAATGTCAATTACCATGCTATGCATTATATCTCTAGAGTACATTTATCTTATAATAGAATTTTTAATCTTTTGATCATTTTCACCCAATTTCCCTTCCCCCACCTCCCTATCTCTGGTAAACACAAAGATAATTCTTTCTGTATGAGTCAGTTTGTTTGTTTCCTTATGAAGTATAATTGATCTACAACACTATGTTAGTTCCTGTTAGACATTATTTCTGTTTTAACAGTGAGGAAATTATGGCTTAGGTCATACTATTCAGACTCCATATATTCTTACTTTGACCAGTTCACTGTGACTTTTCAAACAATTTTGTGGGTTTTTAAAAAAATATAGTAAATCCTTGGTATACAAACTCATAAGCATCAGATAAATGAAGGTAAGGATGCAAGTATTTTGAAATTTTCCTATCGTCCTCCACTAATAAATGCTGACATACAACTCCCTAAGTTGAAAAAGGTCCATTGAAATTTGGGAATGCCATTATAGTTTTTAAAATTGTCTGAGTAAAACTCATGTTATGCCAGCTAAGCTTTGACAGAAAGTGTAGAGTTTCACTTAAATATTGCTAGGTTTTTGATGGCTGCTTTTGTGTCTGATAACAATGATGCTCTTCAGCCACCAATAGGGGAAAAAAAAAAGGTTATTAGTACTACTTTCATTAATAAAATTATAAAAAGTGAAGTTCTCTGTTTGTGTTCATGAAATCCATTGTTTTTAGGAAAATGAATGGCATATGACCCACCCATGCCCTAGAAATCAAAACAAATTGTGGATGCTGTTGGAGAGATACACTGTCATGTATCTCTCTACCTCTCTACCTTCTTATGAGATACAAGTGCAGGTAGAGATAGAACACATTTAAAACTGACTCAGGAGGAGTGAGGGGAAGGGCATGGACCACAAACAAATAAAACCAAAATAAGATATAGAGTTAACTTTACATTGGCAGAGAGGAAAGAAATCTCTAAGAAACTAACTTAAAGAAGACCTCCAAAAAGTATCTAGGCAGAAAAAAAAAAAAAAAAAAAAAAGACCAGTAAAGGAAACAGATGACAATGGAAACACTACAGTGAATAAACAAGACATCAGGTAAAAGTTGACATGAAATCAAATTCTGTTGAACAGTAACAGAAGTATTCTGGTAGACGGAGTTTCCACAAGCACTTAGAGAGAGTGCCACCAGATGTTAACAATGAAAAAAAGACTTAGTGGTCTGTCACTCTTTTCAGAAATATCTGCCAAGTTCTGCGACTGTCTTAAGGATCATTTTTACTTTTAATTTGAGAAGTCACCCTATCATTCACCCATGCATGTGCATGAATAGATCAACATATAAATAATAATGTACATGATAAACACTAGTATTTACTGAGTACCTTTTCATGATCATCACCTATCTAAATGCTCAGAAGGTCCTATGAATTCAGCAATATAAGTACTCTGAGATTGAACCCCGTGCTGCTATAGCTGTCAACCTTCAACAACCCCTGAGGGCATTCATGGTGGAGTGAGGCACTCTGTGCTCCAGGGAATCTGGGGGGACAGGTCTTTAGATAGCTGGATGTTTTTAGGAACAAATTTTATCCTCAATTTACAGAGGATGAAACTGTGACACAGAACAGTTAACTTCACCCACAATCATGGCCATTAAGCAAAGGACCAAGGGTTTGAAGGCAGGCAGTCCAGAATTCAAGAACTTATGCTCTTATTATATGACGAAAGCATAACACACATGTATGGAAACACAAAAGACCCCAAACAGCCAAAGCAGTCTTGAAAAAGAAACAAGGAACTGGAAGAATCAAGTTTCCTGACTTCAGGTATACTACAAATATACAGTACATTAAAGCAATATGGTACTTGCACAAAGACAGAAATATAGATCAACGGTAAAGAAATATACAGTTGAATTCAGTTCAGTTATTCAATCGTATCCAACTGTTTGCAACCCTATGGACTGCAGCATATCAGGCTTCCCTCTCCATCACCAACTCCTATAGCTTGCTCAAACTCATGTCCATCAAGTTACCAATGCCACCCAATCATCTCATCCTCTGTTATTCCCTTCTCCTCTTGCTTTCAATCTTTCCCAGCATCAGGGTATTTTCCAATGAGTCAATTCTTCACATCAGGTGGCCAAAATATTGAAGCACCTACTGACCTGTGGTGTTCATCTTTCAGCATCATATCTTTTTAACTTTTCATACTGGGGTTCATGGGGTTTTCAAGAAAAGAATACTGAAGTGGTTTGCCATTCCCTTCTCCAGTGGACCACATTTTGTCAGAACTCTCCACCTGCCCATCTTGGGTGGCCCTACATGGCATGGTTCAATTTCATGGAGTTAGACAAGGCTGTGACCAGTGATCAGTTTGATTAGTTTTATCTGATTGTGGTTTCCATTCTGTCTGCCCTCTGATTGATAAGGATAAGAGGCTCGTGGAAGCTTCCTAATGGGAGAGACTGACTCTGGTTGAACCTGAGTCTTTCTCTGCTAGAGTCCAGCTCCAGCATCCAGGGAATCAGCCTGAAGAGATGAGTGGTGTCAGCAGGGAATGATACAGCCTCTCACTCAAGGTGCGGGACTGCATGTTTATTTCAACCATCAGGTCTTCTTCTATATTTTGACAAAAGCATTAATCAGAGGTTTTACATTTTCAGCTCCCCCTCACCCAGATTTATTGTCTCCTTGTTGCCCTTCAAACAGAGTTCCTGCTTCAGCAATTCTCTCAGAATCATGTTTACTTGTGATTACATTGTAACTTATGCTTATGTCTGGGCTGCATACCACATTCCTCAGTTTATTTCTTATCTTTCTAAATCCTGCTTGCCCCTAGTATCCTAAGCTCACCATCTCCTAAAAAGGCATCTATCTATTCTTCAGTTCAGTTCAGTTCAGTTCAGTCTCTCAGTTGTGTCTGACTCTTTGTGACCAAATGAATCACAGCACATCAGGCCTCCCTGTCCATCACCAACTCCTGGAGTTCACTCAGACTTACGTCCATCGAGTCAGTGATATCATCCAGCCATCTCATCCTCTGTTGTCCCCTTTTCCTCCTGCCCCCAATCCCTCCTAGCATCAGAGTCTTTTCCAATGAGTCAACTCTTCTCATGAGGTGGCCAAAGTACTGGAGTTTCAGCTTTAACATCATTCCTTCCAAAGAAATCCCAGGGCTGATCTCCTTCAGAATGGACTGGTTGAATCTCCTTGCAGTCCAAGGGACTCTCAAGAGTCTTCTCCAACACCACAGTTCAAAAGCATCAGTTATTCAGTACTCAGCTTTCTTTACAGTCCAACTCTCACACCCATACATGACTACTGGAAAAACCATAACCTTGACTAGTCGGACCTTTGTTGGCAAAGTAATGTCTCTGCTTTTCAATATTCTGTCTAGGTTGGTCATAACTTTCCTTCCAAGGAGTAAGCGTCTTTTAATTTCATGGATGGCTGCAGTCACCATCTGCAGTGATTTTGGAGCCCAGAAAAATAAAGTCAGCCACTGTTTCCACTGTTTCCCCATCTATTTTCCATGAAGTGATGGGACCAGATGCCATGATCTTCGTTTTCTGAATGTTGAGCTTTAAGACAACCTTTTCACTCTCCTCTTTCACTTTCATCAAGAGGCTTTTTAGTTCCCCTTCACTTTCTGCCATAAGGATGGTGTCATCTGCATATCTGAGGTTATTGATATTTCTCCCGGCAATCTTGATTCCAGCTTATGTTTCTTCCAGTCCAGCGTTTCTCATGATGTACTCTGCATATAAGTTAAATAAGCAGGGTGACAGTATACAGACTTGACGTGCTCCTTTTCCTATTTGGAACCAGTCTGTTGTTCCATGTCCAGTTCTAACTGTTGCTTCCTGACCTTCATACAGGTTTCTCAAGAGGCAGGTCAGATGGTCTGGTATTCCCATCTCTTGATAATTTTCCACAGTTTATTGTGATCAACACAGTCAAAGGTTTTGGCTTAATTATTCCTAAACCCTAAGCTCAGCAAAATTCCATTGCCATAAAAATTTCCCTCACAAACAGATCTCAGATAACAATCCTTCCCATGGCCTCAGGCTGTGGTCTACTTGCTCATTCTGAAACATTCTTTATAAAGACCCTCGAATGAATGTCAGTGGTTACTTTATAGATTACTTTCTGGACACAACTGCAGAAGGCTTTGTGCTTTCTCATACTTCTCTCAAGAATAAGCACCTTAACATTCTTTCCAGCCAACTCAACCAAAGAAAGGAAAGAATAAGTCACAAGACCTAACTCATTCATCCTCGGACCATGCCTGCAGGATGAGGAGAGGGGTTTGGGGCCATGCCTCCTTTTTGTCAGTAATGTCTAATGTGGTTCCCAACATCTCCCCGTTTCTTATTTTTTATAGCATAAGCATTTTTTATGGCATAAACTCAGTAGATAAAGCAGAAACACTTTGGTTGAGTATTCTGAAAAGGCATGGGGCTAATATACAAATCAGAACCAACAGGCATAAGCACATGGCCGCATTAATCATTCTTGTAAAAAAGGATCCATGGGAAAGATACCCCTCCAGATTTTTTAAAAGGGAATTAGAAAGCCATTGAGAGGAAGTCAGACTCTGCCTGTTTCATACTCTGAATATCCTGATGTAACTTAGAAATATCAATAATACAATCTGAATGACTCCAGACACATAAAATATGATTCCTGATGCATTCCCTAGAATGTACGGAATCATTCACTTGTAGAGGGGTAACGCAAATCCATTTAAATGCGTTAGGCATTAGTGACATTTTTCTTGTCAGCTACAAATTGGCACTTACCAAGAGCATTGCCCAGAGAAGGCAATGGCACCCCACTCCAGTACTCTTGCCTGGAAAATCCCATGGATGGAGGAGCCTGGTCGGCTGCAATCCATGGTGTGGCTAAGAGTCAGACACGACTGAGAGACTTCACTTTCACTTTTCATGCATTGGAGAAGGAAATGACAACCCACTCCAGTATTCTTGCCTGGCAAATCCTGGGGATGCGGTAGCCTGATGGGCTACATTCTCTGAGGTCGCACAGAGTCAGACACGACTGACGTGGCTTAGCAGTAGCAGGAAGAGCATTGCCAACGACTGAACAGCAAGGCATTTGCCATCTGCCTCTACTGAGATTGAACCCCATGCTGCTGTAGCTGTTAACCTTCAACAACCCCTGAGGGCGTTCAGGGTGGAGTGAGGCACTCTGTGCCCCAGGGAATCTGGGGGGACAGGTCTTTAGATAGTTGGATGTTTCTAGGAACAAATTTTATGATCTCAATCCTTGCATCTCCTCATATCTAGAGAAGCACTAAGTCACTTCATGGTGACATCAGACCCTCATGACTAACAAAAAACCTTTTGTAAATTGAGTGCCTCATGTTATTGAACTCCTCCTTCACCAAAACCTTATATATTGACTTTCCCTCATTGCCGCTTTGGAGCAGTCTCTCAGAACCATCTGAGGTGCTGCCTCCAGGGCTGCAGTTCTCATTGTACCCCAAATAAAACTTAACTCACAACTCTCAAGTTGTACATCTTTTTTCAGTTGATACTCAGATGGGAGGAGCAATGTTCAGTAATACCTTAATCCAGTTTTCTATGGAAATGTACAGTAGGACCTTGTTGTTTATTCAGCATATACATTGCTTACATCTGCTAGCCCCAAATTCCCACTCCACCCCTCCCCCAGTCCTTCTCCCTTGGCAACCACCAGTCTTTGTTCTGGCCCATGAGTCTGTTTCTGTTCCATTTAAGTTCATTGGTGTCATATTTTAGATTCTCCATACAAATGATATCATACAGTATTTAGTTTTCTCTTTCAGACTTTCTTCACTTAGTATGACAATCTCTAGCTGCATCCATGTTGCTGCAAATGACATTATTTCATTCTTTTTTCTGTGAATGAGTAATAATCCATTGTATATATGTACCATATCTTTACCCATTCATCTGTTTATGAACATTTATGCTTTTTCCATGTCTTGGATACTGTGAATAGTGCTGCTGTGAACATAAGTGTTCATGTATCTTTTTGAACTATAGTTTTGTCTGGATATATGGCCAGAAGTAGAACTGCTGGATCATATGGTAATTCCATTTTTAGTTTTAAAAAACTAAAAACAGAGCTACCATATTATACTGCAACCTGATTCTTTGGCATATATCTGGAGAAAACCACTGACAGATGAATGGGTAATGAAGATGTGGTATATATATACAATGGAATATCATAGACATAAAAAAGGATAAAATAATTTCATTTGTAGCAACATGGATTGACCTAGAGATTATCATATTAAGTGAAGTAAACCAGGCAGAGAAAGGCAAATATCATATGGTGTCCTTATATGAATAAAAAAATTTGATACAAATGAACTTACTTACAAAACAGAAATAGACCCACAGACATATAAAACAAACTTATGCTTATCAGAGGAGGAGGAGGGGAGGGGAAAATTAAGAGTCTAGGATTAACATATACTTAACCAACAAGAATCTACCATATAACATGGAGAAATACATTTAATACTTTGCAATAACCTATAAGGGAAAAGAATCTGGGAAAGACTAGATATGTACATATGTGTATAACTGAATCAATTTGTTGCATACCTGAAATTAATACAACATTGTAAATCAACTATATTTCAATAAATACAAAAGAAAATCACATATTTATGTATTTTTCCAGTATATGTAATTCTGATTTTCAAGAATCCATGTTAGTGACATTTACTGTGTAACATTAAAGAGTACATTTAGAGGGCATCAATGTAAACTGATGAACATATAATTCACTGACAAAATTTGAATCAGAGGAACTTGTCTCTCGTACTTGGTTGATCTCAGAGGAAAAGTAGAGTTTGATGAGCAGTCACTTCCCACACCTCCCACCAGCAAGCCTTCTGCTGCTTCTCTAGCCTGCATAACAATACAGCTGTTACTGCAGCGACAGAGAGTGCTCAGGGACAAACCCCACTGTAATACTGTACTCTATACAGTTTGTTGTTATTGTTTAAATGTTAAGTTGTGTCCACTCTTTTGCAAACCCATGGACTGTAGCCCCACCAGGCTTCTCTGTCCATGAGATTTCCCAGGCAAGAATACTGAAGTGGGTTTTCATTTCCTTCTCCAGGGGATCTCCCTGACCCAGGAACTGAACCTACCTCTCCTGCATTGGCAGATGGATTCCTTACCACCGAGCAAAATTAGAAAACTACTCTATACAGTACTATACAGTAAAGTACACAACAGAACAAACAATGTAAAGGATGAAAGTATGTGACAACTGTCTGCCCAACACCTGAACTAACATATTATATCATGAGATTACATCATGAGAAACGCTGGACTGGAAGAAGCCCAAGCTGGAATCAAGATTGCCAGGGGTAATATCAATAACCTCAGATATGCAGATGATACCACCCTTATGGCAGAAAGTGGAGAGGAACTATAAAGCCTCTTGATGAAAGTGAAAGAAGAGAGTGAAAAAGTTGGCTTAAATCTTAATATTCAGTAAATGAAGATCTTGGTATCTGGTCCCATCACTTCATGGGAAATAGATGGGGAAACAGTGGAAACATTGTCAGCCTTTATTTTTTTTGCACTCCAAAATCACTGCAGATGGTGATTGCAGCCATGAAATTAAAAGACGCTTACTCCTTGGAAGAAAAGTTATGTCCAACCTAGATAAAATTTTGCCAGCAAAGGTCTGTCTACTCAAGTCTATTGTTTTTCCAGTGGTCATGTATGGATGTGACAGTTGGACTGTGAAGAAAGCTGAGTGCCAAAGAATTGATGCTTTTGAACTGTGATGTTGGAGAAGACTCTTGAGAATCTCTTAGATTGCAAGTATATCAAACCAGTCCATCTAAAGAAGATTGGTCCTAGGTGTTCTTTGGAGGGAATGATGCTATAGCTGAAACTCCAGTACTTTGGCCACCTCATGTGCGAGTTGACTCTTTGGAAAAGACTCTGATGCTGGGAGGGATTGGGGGCAGGAGGAGAAGGGGACGAAAGAGGATGAGATGTCATCACCGACTCAGTGGACATGTGATTGAGTGAACTCCAGGAGTTGCTGATGGACAGGAAGGCCTGGCGTGCTGCAATTCATGGGGTCGCAAAAAGTCGGACACGACTGAGCGACTGAACTGAACTGAATTGAATCAGGCATTTAGTTTAAAAACAGAAGGTAGAGAGGATATAGCATCCTCATTGTTAAGAAATATAGGATCTATTTAGGAAGATGTTCAGATAAGTACCAGGTAATAAACTGGGCACAAATTCCGGGTGTATTTAATCTTATGGAATAATCAAAGTGGTATGGGATTATTCTATAAACTCTTCTTGACAGAAATTTTAAAACTGGGCATACAAATTGGTTGTGTGGTAATATTTTAATACATTTTTGTTGTTATATTCTGTTTTTTTCTCCCTATTTTAAAAATGACTGTCAATCAATGAATCTTACCCACATTTCCACTGAGTTTATTACTTAGTTTAGAAATCTATAGTGTTTCTTCATTGCACAGATAAATCTCAGCTACTCTCTTTCTCTCTCTGCTGAAGACATCTGCCAGGACAATCCAGAAAACTTTGCCTCAGCATTCTCTAATTATTTCATTCCCAGGTCCAAGCCTGATGCAAAGCTTGCTGTTCAAACAACCTCTTCTTGAAATGCTAAGTTGTTGACCTTTAGGAAAGCTTCATTATTTAATCTTCTTCTATTTCTTAGAAAATCAGTAAGGGATTCTATTCAAAATGCAACCCCAAATATGCTGGCTTACGTTTTCTGAACACTGAACATTCTGTCTCTCTCACACACAATGCAATGATTGTATTTTTCTGACTTTTGCATGATGTCAATAAATGTTTAGTTTTATTAATATTGATTATTTTACATTATATTTTATAATGAGGCAGCACCTGGCATACTATTGCATAAAAGTACACAATCATTCCAAATACTATCATTGTCATTACACATATTGCATGTTGAGTCTCTTTCCCCTTCCACTATACCTGGAAATATTTTCTATGTTAATTAAAGATTATGAATAATACATGTCAACTAACAAGTAATTAAGAAACAAAAGAAAAGTATACAACGTCAGTTAGGTATTTAAGCTTTGGTGTTAGTTGTCTTACTCTTCATGGTTCTGAAGGATAGCACAGCATGTAACATTCTGAAGAAAAACTACAGCTAAATCATCACTTGGTAGCAACATGTCAGAGCCTGTGCTAAGTGCTTTTTGTATTCCTTTTTATTTTTACTTTCACATTAACTCTATAAATAATTAATCTGCAACATAAGTTTCTTTTCTAGAAAGTCAGTGAAGATCAAGGCACATTTTTAATAGGAACTGATGAGAAACATCTTTGTAAAACATGAAAAGTACTTACGGGAACCAGAAATTTTTTAATCTCTTCCAGTGCATGACTCATACGTGAATAAGCCTCCCCTGGTGGAGCAAACACTTCAATTAATACATGAAGTTCATCACTCAAGTGGGCATACTTGGCTTCGCCACTTTTTCTTAATTCTTCTTCCTGTGAAAAAAGTTATTTTTATAAATACAAATACACTCATTTTACATCGATTTAACATTTACTGAGGAGATGACAAAAGCATATAATCTATGCAAGTTTTCCCCAAGTGGAAAGTAAAAATCTGGCATAAGTCATTTAAAGATTTCAAAATAATTTTTAAGAGTTTGATTTTTTTTTAATCTGGCATAATTAGCTGCAATTTTAATCAGCTAAATGAAAAATACTAAATCCCCAAAAAGAAGTGACAGAAATGCCATTAACTCCACTGGAAGAAAATATTGCTTTTGTGTCTGACAAGTAATCATTTGCAGGCAATGAACACACGATGCCACTGTTCTTTAAGAAAACCAGGATTTTATAGATACTTTTTGAGAGGTGGTGAAGTGGCTAGTTGTTCTCCATGAAACTGAGCAAAACAGAGGCTTCTCTCACATGCTCATTCCCATGGGAACAGGTCCTACCCATCACTCTGCTATCATTTGCCGCCTTATACAGGAGTAAGTTAAAGCAATGGCTGTTAAGCATTATCTTGGCCTTCATTCAGAGTGAGCTGCATACCCAAGAATTTTGTGAGCACTGCACCTGAGTTATTAGACGACTGATTAGTTCAGTTCAGATGCTTCTGACTTTACTTAGGTGTGCAAAGTTTTTTACTCATGTTATCTTTAATCTTTCAATAACATTGCATAGCATTCACATAATTCAAATTAGGATATTGAGATTAAAAGACTTAAGTAACCTCAGAAAGTTGGGATTCAAGTCCAGCTCACTTTGCAAGGATTTCAGGGAAGTAAGATTCAGTGAAAAATTAACACATGCTTGCACAGTCATGTCTGACTCTTTGCAACCTATACGTTGTATCCCACATGGCTCCTCTGTCCATGCATGAGACTTTCTAAGAAATAATACTAGAGTGGGTTGCCATGCTCTGCTCCAAGAAATCTTCAGGACCCAGGGCTCGAACCTGAGTCTCCAATATTGTAGGTGGATTGTTAATCTGCTGAGCCCCTTGAGAAGCTCAAAAGTTACCATACATAATTGAATTTTACTTTTCTTGACTCTCCTCTCCCAAACTAGCAATTGATTCACTAAATTTCAAAGGATTAAAAAAAATTAGGATTGCTGCTGATTCCTGCCTCTTGGCTTCACATACAATGAGGGCATCACTTCAGGACCTTTTATGTCAGACAAGCTTTCTGAGAAATCTGAAATAATTCTCATTTTGAACTTACAATGAGATCAAGCCCTGAGTGTTTTGAGTGGGAGAACTGACTCCAAGACCCCAGACTACCAGAGAACTAAACCTAGGGAGTATCAAATAGTGAGAACTCACATAAAGGAGACCATTTGAATACAATATCTGGTATCACACAACCACCTGTGCAGGACTCCTCATCTAAACAACAAACAAAACAAAAATACAAACCCAGTCATCAGCAGACAGGATTACCACCTCACTCAGCCTTGTGCATCAGAGGAAACACACACACACACACACACACACACACACACAAAACTCAGCACAAAGTTCACCCTATACAAAGTTTACACAAACAACTGGACCAAATTTAGGAAATCAGAAATAAAAAGGAAGAAGTAATTCATCCCTGAAGCCTGAGAAAAGGGGACCTCAAACACAATAAGTTTAAAAAAATGAAAAGGCAGAGAAATACTACACAAATGAAGGAACAAAGTAGAAACAAAGAAGTCCAAATAAATGAAGAGGAAATAGGCAAACTATATGAAAAATAATTCAGAATAATGAGAGTAAAGATGATCAAAAACCTTAAAAAGAGAATGGAGGAAATGAAAGAATCAGTTAACAAAGACCTAGAATAATTAAAGAAAGGGTGCACAATTGCACTCATCTCACACACTAGTAAAGTAATGCTCAAAATTCTCCAAGCCAGGCTTCAGTAATATGTGAACCTCAAACTTCCAATGTTCAAGCTTGTTTTAGAAAAGGCAGAGGAACCAGAGATCAAATTGCTAACATCCTCTGGATCTTGGAAAAAGCAAGAGAGTTCCAGAAAAATATCTATTCCTGCGTTATTGACTATGTCAAAGCCTTTGACTGTGTGGATCTCAATAAAATGTGGAAAACTCTGAAAGAGATGGGAATACCAGACCACCTGACATGCGTCTTAAGAAACCAATATGCAGGTCAGGAAGCAATAGTTAAAACGACATGGAACAACAGACTGGTTCCAAATAGGAAAAAGAGTACCTCAAGGCTATATATTGTTATCCTTCTTATTTAATTTATATGCAGCGTACATCATGAGAAACTCTTGGCTGGAAGAAGCACAAGCTGGAATCAAGATTGCTGGGAGAAATCTCAATAACCTCAGATACGCAGATGACACCACTCTTATGGCAGAAAGTGAGGAGGAACTAAAAAACTTCTTGTTGAAAGTGAAAGAGGAGAGTGAAAAATGCTGGCTTAAAGCTCAATATTCAGAAAACGAAGATCATGGCATCTCGTCCCATCACTTCATGGCAAATAGATGGGGAAAAAGTGGAAACAGTGTCAGGCTTTATTTTTAGGGGGCTCCAAAATCACTGCAGATGGTGATTGCAGCCATGAAAATAAAAGATGCTTACTCCTCGGAAGGAAAGTTATGATCAACTTAGATAGCATATTCAAAAGCAGAGACATTACTTTGTGAATAAAGGTACGTCTACTCAAGGCTATGGTTTTTTCAGTGGTCATGAATGGATGTGAGAGTTGGACTGTGAAGAAAGCTCTGCACTGAAGAATTGATGCTTTTCAACTGTGGTGTTGGAGAAGACTCTTGAGAGTCCCTTGGACTGCAAGGAAGTCCAACGAGTCCATCCTAAAGGAGAACAGTCCTGGGTGTTGATTGGAAGGATTGATGCTGAAGCTGAAGCTCCAATACTTTACTACCTCATGTGAAGAGTTGACTCATTGGTAAAGACCCTGATGCTGGGAGGGATTGAGGACAGGAGGAGAAGGGGATGACAGAGGATGAGATGGCTGGATGGCATCACCAGCTCGATGGACATGAGTTTGGGTAGACTCCGGGAATTGGTGATTGACAGAGAGGCCTCAATTTAGTTCAGTTCAGTTCAGTCACTCAGTCGTGTCCGGCTCTTTATGACCCCATGAATCGCAGCATGCCAGGCCTTCCTGTCCATCACCATCTTCCGGAGTTCACTCATGCGGTCACAAAGAGTCAAACACAACTGAGCCACTGAACTTAACTGAAACATAAAAACATAAACAAAACAATTACAGAAATTAAAAATACTCTAGAAGGAATCAATAGCAGAATTTCTGAAGCAGAAGGATGAATCAGTGAACTGGAAGATAAAATGGTGGAAATAATTTCTGAAGAGCAGAATAAAGTAAAAAGAATGAAAAGAACTAAGGATAGTCTCAGAGATGTCTGGAACAAAGTCAAACACACCAACATTCAAATTATAGGGGTTCCAGAAAAACAAGAGAGAAAGATAGTGTATGAAAAATATTCAAAGAGATTATAGTTGAAAATTTCCCCAGCGTGGAAAAGGAAATAGTCAATCAAGTTCAAGAGGGACAAAAAGTCCCATACAGGATAAACCCAAGCAGAAATATGCCAAGAGCCATATTAATCAAACTGACAAAGACTAAACATAAAGAAAGAATATTAAAATAATCAAGGGAAAAGCAACAAGTAAAATAATAGGAAAACCTCATATGTTTAACAACTGATTTTTCAGCAGGAACTCTGCAGGCCAGAAAGGAATGGCAGGATATATTTAAAGCATGGGGAAAATGTACAACAAAGATTTACTGTACGCAGCAAGAATCTCATTCAAAATTGATAGAGAAATAAAAAGCTTTTCAGACAAGCAAAAATTAAAACAATTCTGTACTAGCAAACCAGCTTTACAACAAATGTTAAAGGGAAGTATATCATCAAGAAACACAAGAGTTAGAAAAACATCTGCAAAATCAACACAAAACAATTAAGAAAATGGCAATAGGAACATATATATCAATAATTACTTTAAATGTAAATGGATTAAATTCTCCAACCAGAAGACATAGGCTAGCAGAATGGATACAAAAACAAGACCCATACATATGATGTCTGCAAGAAACCCACTTCAAACCTAAAGACAGATATAGACTGAAAGTGAAACGATGGAAAAATATATTTCATGCAAATAGGAAGCAAAAGAAAGCTGAAGTAGCAATCCTCATATCAGACAAAATAGACCTTAAAGAAGATTCCAAGAGATAAAGAAGGAAACCACATAATGATCAAGGGATCAAACCAAGAGGAAGACATAGCAATTGTAAATATCTAAGCCCCCAACATAGGAGCACCTCAAAACATAAGACAAACACCAACGGATATAAAAGGAGAAATTAACAGTAACAAAATAATAATCAGTTCAGTTCAGTTCACTCAGTCATGTCCAACTGTTTACAACCCAATGAACCACAGCACGCCAGGCCTCCCTGTCCATCACCATCTCCTGGAGTCTACCCAAACCCATGTCCATTGAGTCAGTAATGCCATCCAACCATCTTATCCTCTGTCACCCCCTTCTCCTCCTGGCTTCAATCGTTCCCAGCATCAGGGCCCTTTCAAATGAGTTAGCTCTTCCAATCAGTTGGCCAAAGTATTGGAACTTCAGCTTCAGCATCAATCCTTCCATTGAACACCCAGGACTGATCTCCTTTAAGATGGACTGGTTGGATCTCCTTGCAGTCCAAGGGACTCACAAGAGTCTTCTCAACACCATAGTTCAAAAGCATAAATTCTTGGGTGCTCAGCTTTCTTCACAGTCCAACTCTCACATCCATACACGACTACTGGAAAAACCATAGCCTTAACTAGATGGTCATTTGCTGAAAAAGTAATGTCTTTGCTTTTTAAAATGCTTTCTAGGTTGGTTATAACTTTCCTTCCAAGGAGTAAGCGCCTTTTAATTTCATGGCTGCAATCACCATCTGCAGTGACTTTGGAGCCCTCAAAAATAAAGTCAGCCACTGTTTCCACTTTTTCCCCATCTATTTGCCATGAAGTGATGGGACCGGATGCCATGATCTTAGTTTTCTGAATGTTGAGCTTTAAGTCAACTTTTTCACTCTCCTCTTTCAGTTGCATCAAGAGTCTCTTTAGTTCTTTTTCAGTTTCTGCCATAAGGGTGGTGTCATCTGCATATCTGAGGTTATTGAGATTTCTTCCAATAATAATAATAATAACAATAATAATACAAAACTTTAAAACCCCACTCATGCCAATGAACAGATCATCAAAACAGAAAATTAATTAAAGAAACACAAGTCTTAAATGATGCAGTAGATGAGATGGATCTCATTGATATCTTCAGGACATTCCATTCAAATGCAGAAGAATACACCTTTTTCTCAAATGTACATGGAACATTCTCCAGGATATATCCCATCTAGGGTCACAAATAAAACCTCAGTAAATTTAAGAAAATTGGAATTGTGTCAAACATCTTCTCTGACCACAATGCTATAAAACTAGACATTGATTACAAGAGAAAGCCTGTAAAAAATAAAAACAAATGGAGATTAAACAATACATTTCTAAATAACCAATATGTTACTGAAGAAATCAAAAGGGAAAACAAAAAGTATCTATAAACAAATGAGAAGGAAAAGACAACAACTCAAAACCTATGCAGCAAAAGCAGTTATAAGAGAGGTTTATAGCAATACAATCCTACCTCAAGAAACAAGAAACCACCGAATAGACAACCTAACTGTACATCTAAAACAACTGTAGAAAAACGAACAAGAAGCCTCAAAATTAGTAAAGGAAACAAATAATAAAGAAGTGAGCATAAATAAATGAAAATTAAATGAAAACAACAATAGTAAAGATTAATAAAACTAAAGGCAGTTCTTTGAGAAGATAAATAAAAGTCACAAACCTTTAGCCAGACTCATCAAGAAAAAAAGAGAAGAATCAAGTCAACAAAATTAGAAATGAAAAAGGAGAGGTTACAACAGGCAACACAGAAATACAAAGGATTGCAAAAGACTATTATGAACAACTATATGACAATAAAATTGATAACCTGGAAGAAATGGACAGATTCTTAGAAAAGTTCAAACTTCCAAGACTGTACCTTGAAATAGAAATTATGAAAAACCCAATTACAAGCGCTGAAATTGAAGCTGTGATCAAAAATCTCCCCAAAAACAAAACCCCAGGACCAGATGACTTCACAGAATTTTATCAAACATTTAGAGAAGAGCTAATGTCTATCCTAAAACTCTCTTAAAAAACTGCAGAGGAAGGAACACTTCCAAACTCATCCTATAAGGCCACCATCACCCTGATACCAAAACCAGACAAAGACAACACACAAAAAAGAAAACTACATGCCAATATCAATGATGAACATAGATGCAAAAATCCTTAACAAAATATTAGCAAACGGAATTCGCCAAGACATTAAAAAGCTCATACACCATGATCAGACTGGGTTTATTTTAGGGATGCAAGAATTCTTCAGTTCAGTTCAGTGGCTCAGTGGTGTCCAACTCTTTGTGATCTCATGGACTGCAATACACCAGGCTTTCCTGTTTTTTACCATCTCCCTGAGCTTGCTCAAACTCATGACCATTGAGTCAGTGATGCCATCCAACCATCTCTTCCTCTGTCATCCCATTCTCCTCCTGTCTTCTGTGTTCCCCAGCATCAGGGTCTTTTCCAGCGAGTTACCTCGTCACAGCAGGTGGCCACAGTACTGGAGCTTCAGCTTCAGTATCAGTCTTTCCAATGAATATTCAGGGTTGATTTCCTTTAGGACTGAGTCGTTGGATTTCCTTGCTGTCCAAGGGACTCTCAAGAGTCTTCTCAAGGACCACAGTTTAAGAGCATCAATTCTTTTCTTTTTTTAATTGGAGGCTAATTACTTTACAATATTTTATTGGTTCTGCCACACATCAACATGAATTTGACACGGGCATACACGTGTTCCCCATACTGAACCCTCCTCCCACCTTCCTCCTGGTACCATCCCTCTGGGTCATCCCAGTACACCAGCCCCAAGCATTCTGTATCGAACCTGGAGTGGCGATTCATTTCTTATATGATATTATACGTCATTCCCCCAAATCGTCCCACCCTCTCCCTCTCCCACAGAGTCCAAAAGACTGTTCTATACATCTGTGTCTCTTTTGCTGTCTTTGGTGTTCAGCCTTCTTTATGGCTCAGCTCTCACATCCATACACGACTATTGGAAAAAGCTAATTATTATTAAATTAATTTAAATATACTACTTTCCTCCAAGAGATTATACATTTGAAAATTACTCTAAGCCAAAGAGCTCATATGTTTCAGAATAAGAAAAAAAATAAAATAAAATCACCACGTCTACGTTCTTGAATTTTAACTTTCAAATGAATCATACAGCATGGTCGAATGGATGATATAACTCTGAAAGAACACATGTCATATTAGCTTCAACAGTCCAGATTCTGATCATGGGTACTAGAGCAAAAATTTCAGCTCTTCTCCTCAATAGTGTATAAATTTTGATAAGTGACCTCATTAGTTTTGACCTTCTAATTCTTCAGTGGTAAAATGATATAATAAAAACAATAATAGCATTAGTCAAATATGACTTGCTAAATATTATTATGCTAAATATCTAAGGTTCAAAGCAATATAAAAACAAATATGAACTAAAAAAGGCAATGCATTCAAATATCCTAATTATTCTCCTGAAAACTCTACCAGTGCCAGGAATAAGCTAAACAATAAAGAAACGTTGAAAACACATAATACATAGTACACAAAAGTATCATATTTTGTTTTTTACTTTAGCAGTTACTCTTGTCATATTTTATCCTCAGAGTTATAACTTACAGTTTTCTGCAGATTTATTATTATTAATATTAATGCTCAGAGAACTTTATTTTAATTCAAATCCTCTTCAGTAATAAATAAATCTATTATCTATATAGCATTCTCTACCACAAAATTCCAAGAGAAACAAATGAATTATTTATACCTTGGACTGAATGGGATTGTCTGAATTTAAAAGCATTTGTAACTACACTTATGTAGAAATTCTTTTCTAGTACATTCATCCGTTCAAGTTGAATCCTCCAAAGGGATTTTGTACAAATGTATATATGTGTATAAATGTATATATATATGTGTGTGTGTGTGTGTGTGTGTGTGTGTGTACACATATATATGTATACATATTTGTCTGTGGTAGAGATGCAATGGCTGCCCCTGAAGAGGATCTCAGTTTCTTTTGCCTTTGCCTTGCTCCCCGAGACTGAACAGGCAAGAACTCGCCTAGATTATAGCATCTGTGGCCCAAACGGTCAACTCTGTGAGGGAATCTTGTCAGAGCTGTACACCCAACCTAACACTATCTAAAATTCATGAAGAGTGAAGGGCCAGAAACATCAATGAGACAAAAGGTAATATATTTTAAATAGGTCATAATTTGAAATCAGAGAGGTAGGAAGTAGCAAACAAAGATTCTTTATGCTTGAGTTTGGAAGTTGAGGATTTACTAGAGTGTATGACTTTCAATTCAGAACAATCAAACCATACACTCTACGGAACATCAAGGATGGTTTGGTTTTCCAAACTCTGAAAATGTTTTATCCAAAACAATGAAGAGTATCTCGATACAACACAAGGGTCATTTCATTATTCAATCAGAAAAAAGGCCATCAATTATTTTATTATAATTTTTATTGAAATATAGTCAAAACACAATCTTGTGTTAGTTTCTGTTGTACAGCAAAGAGAATTAGCTATACATATACACATATTCCCTCTTTTTTGGATTTCCTTTGCATTTAGGCCATCAATCTTGAGGTAATGAAACCTACAGGAAGGTTTGATCACAGGTCAAACTCTTGAATTAAAAAATGAAAGACATTTAATTTAAAAGTCATTTGCTTATTAAGTAAGATACTCAAAAACATTTATTTTGTGGAAATAGAATGAACTGGGGCCACAATTACCAAAATGTAGTTCTCTAGCATCTGCTTTTCCTAATCCACCCACAGGCTTTGTTTGGGTTAGGCAGAGGAAACTGTAATGGGGATGTGAAAGCACTTGTGTTGGAGACCAGTGGTGAGGCAGAGAAAGAGGGGGGTAGATCCCAGAAAGAGCCTGGGGTCAAGTGTCTGGACTTCGTGGAGAAAGAGTGTGCTTGCATGCCAAGTCACTTCAGTTGTGTCCGACTCTTTTTGACCCTATGGACCATGGCCAGCCAAGATCTTCTGTCCATGGGATTCTCCAGACAATAAAACTTCTGTGGGTTGCCAAGCCCACCTCAAGGGGATCTTCCCAACTCAGGGATCTCCCTGTATTGGTGTAATGATTCTCCCTGAACTCAGGAGCTGAGAAGTAACCAAGAAGTAGGTTTCACATGCTTTGCTTTGAGGTTGGCAGAAATCTCGGAAAGCCAGGGTTTTTGGAAACCTAGGGATCAGTGGCCCACAGGGACCTTTGTTTTCCACTTATTATTTAAAGGACTTCATAAATTATTCAATTTCAATAACCATATCTAAGCTGACAAATAAAAATAACATATAATACTCCCAGCCACAGACAGGAAAGTCAGGCAGTACATCTAAACACACTGACTACAAGTCAACTGAATTGCGGGAAGGGAAACACTTGAATAAACACATTTCAATCAGCAGTTGAGATAAAATGCAGGCACAGACATTTCATGGTTTTAAAAAGACTTGATTTCCAATTTAAAAACAATTACAAATAAAAATAAGAGACTTAGTTTCTCCTGTTGAAAATAAGGGAAGAAATTACCCTCACTCCTTTTTCTCGAAGCAATTTTTTTTTCCCCTCCCAGTGCCTTTAATTTAGAAAACTTCTGATTGTAAGAACTTTCTGCTCTCTTTGAAAAGTACTTAAATCCTTTGGAAGATATAAGTTAGGCCTTCTGTCAGCTTTATGATCTAGGGATGTCTTTCTCAGGATATAGAGGCATCTTTTAAATGCAGGCATCAAGACAAGCATCTGTCTTCTAGTTTCTGTGAGGGGATGGTAAAAGATTAACTTTGGTAGGGGCCTTGCTCCAGGTTGCAAAACTACTTGCTGTTGTAAAGATGCAAGAAGTTTGTTTTTTCCTGGATGAACCCAATTAGCTAACCAATACTCATACAAAGTTAGGATGCTCTCTGTGTGCTATCAAGACCTCTTACTTGGGGATTACTTGTTTATTACATTGAGAAGAAATATGTAATGGTTTGTATTTGCTTGGCTATAAAAGGATGAGATCTCTCCTGGTCTTTTCATCTCTTGATGAATGGCCCATGATGCTCATCACATTCAGATCTAATGCTTAATAATAATAATAAACGCATCTTCTTCTCTACAAAAAGTTTTTTTTGTTGTTGTTGTTTTTTTTTTTTTTTTTTTTTTTGTAGACACGATTCTGAGCTGGGAGAAGATTTTCTTATTGTATAAATTCCACCAATACTCTTTGTAACAGATGCTGTGCATATTCTACCCATATTCATTGGCTTTATTATCTTCATGTAGCCAGCATTTATTTATTTTCTTGCTGGAGGCTTGGTCTGGCCTTGAGGGATAGCCCTACTTAAGCACAGACTAGGGAGGACACGCCAGGACTCAACTCTCTATGCACCAGTTGCCAACTAGTGATTGGAGAGAGCCAGCTTATAAACAACCCAGCCTGCTCCACCCTTAGATGTGGCGCCAGCCATAGTTGCCCCATAGATTTGGTTGCTTAAGTTCAACTGCTAAACTTCAGCTGCTTCAAAGAAAGCTTATCAGTTGCACAAAGCAACTGCTCTGTGCACTGGTGGAGGTATGTCTTTAGCCTGTTTGAGAATGCACATTACATGGGTTTCCATACGTTTCTTATTTTGCTTTCTTACTCCTATACCAAGGTTTCCAGAGATTTCCTTCCAAATAAACTTCACATAACTAAATTTTTCTACATTGTCCTCATCTAGGGGAACTCAAAGCAAGACAACAATAAAGTAGTTTAAATTAATGAGCAATGACTGAAATCAGAAATTTTGTACAGAAAGATTAAATACAAAGCAAGGTACATGAATAGATAGATTATGAAGGAAATATCAGAGACATGGAAAATAGATCCAGGAAAGCTGATATGTAATAGTAAGAATTACACACGGAGAAAACAAAACATAAAAAAGAAAAATAAATGAACAAACAATAGAAGAAAACTTTTTGCAGGATGCAGAATATAAAGGTTTACCTAATTCTATTCTGAACTTAAGAGAAAAGAGCCAAAGTGAGATGCATTTCAGGAAAATCCCTGAATTAGAACAACAACAACAACAACAAGAATAAGCAAGCAAACAAATGAACAGCAATAAAAATTTACTATATGCCTCTAGAGCTGGATCCACAAAGGGTAAATATACAATTGACAATAGACTTCCCGTGTACACAATTTCAGATTTAGAAACAAGGATAGTATTTTTGCCAGTGAGTATGCACCAGGTTCTGTGCTGAAGGCAACTTTCTGTTTACTGCCCCTGAAACAATCTAAAGCCTGAGAGTCTTCTGGAACACCAAGAACTGTCTGATTTCAGTTTTTGGGGCCATGGATGCTGATGATGTCATAAGATGAGAATTCATTATTTTAACTATTCTACCATAATTTATAGCATTTGTTACACTCTTTCCAAGAAATACAATGTTCAGACTACCTGGAATTTGTCTGTTGAAAATTTTCACCAGTGAAAAAGACAATGCCTATTCCCAAGAAGGCTCAGTAGTCTAGAATTCATGAGGAATTAAACTGTCTTGAGTGTATGGCAACTAAAGTAAAAAGCACAACGAAAGATTCTTGACAAGACATCGTTAAAGATGGAAGTATGCTTCCAACTCTTTGAGACTCCATGGCTGCCAGGATCTTCTGTCCATGGAATTCTCCAAGCAAGAATGCTGGAATAGGTAGCCATTCCCTTCTCCAGAGGATCTTCCCGATCCAGGGATTGAACACAGGTGACCTGCACTGCAGACAGAATATTTACCATCTGAGACACCAGAGAAGTGTATTTTACAAATCACTTAGCATGTTGATTCTCAGGGGAGCTGTATCCTGTTTCCATTTCAAGAAAATATATCTTCAAGGATAAGTAAAACCTAGACAGGAACCTGTTGAATTGGAATAGGGCTGTGGGAGAAAATTAAAAAGTGAAAACAACTAGTGAGCTGGTGAGAGGATTTCATTCAGTACAGTCACTTTTGACCCAGTAGATATGGTCAGATTTGCTTCTGAGCCTCATGATGTTGCTAGCCAATGATTGAAAAGCAAGTACTAGTGAATCCCAGTTGGCAAGGAGCAATGTCGAATGACTGGTTCTGAGAGAAAATGTGGAGGTGGGATATCAATTTGGGGAAGGTCACCTTGCACAGTCATTACTGTCTGTAGAGGAGATAGCAACAGGATACCAGACAGCAATGACAAGGGTGCTGAAGCCAGAGGAGAAAAAGATTAGAATGAAAGAAAGGCCGCAAAACCTGCTGAAGACATTCAGAGGACTCTAGAAAGGCTATCTCCTGCCCTTGGAAGGAAGGTAGCACACAAGGCAGTTTGGCCTTGAAGGTAGGATTTGTAAGGCTTTACTTTAGAAAAATGCATCATGCTGTTCATCAAGCAGGCAGACCGAGAAGCAAACACATTAGGACTTATAAAGTGGCTAACCACTGAATAGAATACTTGTGTCATCAGCACAGAACGGCATCTAAATTTACAACATATGGATGCAAAGTTAATAAATGGCACAGAGAGTGTATGTATTGTTGCCATTTTTAGCTTCCTGTAAAAAAAAAAAATCTTGATTATACCAGTTGCTACTGACAAGCCTCTGCTGACATATTGTATACCTAAAATTAAATGATTTCCACATGGCATTGCAGGGTTTTTTTGTCTGGTGTTGGCTGACCTCACCAGCTTCATCTTCCGCATGCCCTCTGTAGATAACTCGTTTAAAAACCTTACCTTTCTCTGAAATCATCATCTGCTTTCAACACCCTGTGGGCTTTTATTTGGAACAAATATAGTCATCTAACTCTACATAGTCGGCAACATAGAAATGATTGCTCAATAGGATCTTAACTGCAACACCTTCTAAATATGATTATATCACAAACATTTGGTATTATATTACTAATATTGATAGTATCCTTCAACAGAACATTTGGTTCCATGGATCCTTGAACACAAAGTGTTTTTTTGTTGGCATCATGTATGTGTGATTGGGGAGTGGATTATGGCAGAGTATACATAAGTGATGTTTCTTAGATCATATCTAAATCTTAATAGAAAGTACAATCTCTATATACTTTTATATTAATTGCTTTATTCAAATAAATGGCTAAGATTTCTGTTACCTGGTAATAAGTACTTTCCAAAGGAAATGGGGAACATAAGAATTTGATCTTATAGATGTTGTCACTTTCCATTTGTGTCCTTCATATTGTTTTAGCAAAAGTATACTTGATAATATATAAAAGGAAAATTTCTTTTATAGACTAGACAAAAGAATGGAGAGAGTGAAGATATTTCTATTCTCTTCAAATAATTCAATTACATGGAAAGACTATATTTGTAGTAAGTGAATGTTAATTTTTAATTTTTTTTTTCTGATGAGTTTATCTCTGTTTCATTTTTATAGATTTATAAAATGTTCTATCAGTGCTTGGAAATAGAAACTGAGCACAGAACCTCTGAAACACATCAGAATCAAAGCAGAGTGGAGGGAGTGTATACACATACCTCTGGAACTGACTTCCAAGTGCTGCAGTTTACTAGAAATCTGAGCTTGGGTGTTTGGCACTGGAGCAACTACAAAACTTCCCTTGGATGTGGAAAGCCCTTCTGCATTTTTTTTTTCCCTTAAAGTCTGTGAAATCAATGTTTTTGTAAAAGCATAAGGAAAAGTACAGAGCTCATGACCTAGACTTGGACTGCTCGTGACACTTTATATTGATCAAGGTTTGTTCTGCTTCTTAGCACAGAATATGTCTTTTCCAGGAGAGGAGCTATCCCCCTCACTAATCCTGACAATTGTTGCTATCATGGTATTGTCTGAAAATTTTCAACATCACCTACATACTCTTAAGTGAATTTAGACTCACTGTTTCTTTGCGTTAGGGCAACAAACATTTTTGGATGCTGCATAAACAGAAGAGTGGAGTCATAATAGTTTGATGTACTAGTGTTTGTCCTATAGCACTGGTACAGGATATATATAAAATATGAATAGAATCTATTAATCCAAAGTATTAACCCAATCTCTTAGCACAGTCCCCTCTCTGTCCTTGTTGGTCCAAGAGCAAGTATATGGAGTTAGCAAGGATGGAAACATTTGGAGAACACAGGTCAATGCAGAGAGGCTACAATGGCCCTCTAATCTTTCAACCACACACACACACACACACACACACACACACACACACACACCACATACACACACACATACACAAAAACATATTGTGTACTGAAATAAGAATATATATTCAGTTGTCTTGCCCCAGTGCTAACGCTGCTAGGCTCATTGGGGAACAAAACAGAACATATATTCACTGACCACAAGGTGCTGGGACTATTCCAAGGATTTTCCCATCTGTGATTTAGTTAAGCTGCATCATAGGTTGGGCTTCCCAGGTCGCTCAGTAGGTAAAGAATCTGCCAGCCAATGCAGTAGACACAGGAAATGTGGGTTTGATCCCTAGGTTGGGAAGATTCCCTGGAGGAGGGCGTTGCCACCCACTCCAGTATTCTTGCCTGGAAAATCCCATGGATAGAGGAACCTGTTAGGCTACAGTCCACAGGGTTGCAAAGAGTTGCACACGACTGAAGTGACTTAGCATACAGCTCAATCTCTGATTTAAAATTTAAAACCCATCAAATACATCCCAAGTTTCAGCAAAGCAGATAGCACACTATTTTCTATGAATGGAGAATCACGACAGGAATCAATTTAAAGTTGAGGATACAAAATCGCTTTGTATTGATTGAGGCTCCTCTTACTGTAACACTATGATTAGAAATGCTGCATATACCAGAAAAAGTTAAATACATTTCAAAATAGCACATTCTTTTGAGAGAGTACTACAAAAAGGCAAACTTGAAATTGTCCAGAGTAGAAAAAGTTTACTGAAAACAAAGATTAACAACAAAACAAAGTAAGCTTTAGTGATATCAGTGATTAAATTTTGGTAAATACATTCACTTCTAAATGTAATGCAAGTCATTCACAGACTGTTTACATTACTTTAAATTTGTTAAATACTAATGGAAAAATTTGGCCTTTCCATGAAGCACAGCCATCAGGATCCATGAAAATATTAATGACATGTACAAAAGATGAACTAAAGTGACACTGGGGTGAACAGATATCAGAATTGAAAGGTTTTTGAATAGTTGTTTCAATTTTCTTTGTGCTTACCACTAATGCATCTGTTTCATCCTTAGGTTGAAGAGAGATGGATTCTGTGGCACTGGCTTTACTGAAAGAAGTTTATTTGAGACATTACTTGAAAGGAGCAAAGGAACATGTGAAGCAGAACAAAGAGAAAATTAAGTTTTAGCACATTATGGCGCTGTACTAACTTTAGATGAAGTACAGAAGGTATAATGTTTCTTGACCTCTCTAAGGTGCTTACCCAACCGTTAGAACATTTGCCGTCAGTAGATAGAAGATGGAGACTATAGAAACCATTCATTTATGCTACTGTTTCCTTTATCCACATTAAGTTTAGTGATTACAGTGTTTCTCTTTTTTTAAATTTAACTGAAGGTGTTTAATACTTTTCTTCATGAGTCCCCCAGCTTTTCTAGTATTGAAAGATGGACCATGTGTAAAAGATGATTCTCTTGGGTATGAGTGCTTTTCTTCATCCATTGCTATCACAGCAAATAGTGAATAAAGTAAGAGCTAAGATATTTAAAAATATCTGTTACTCAACTGGCGCTGGAGAATTTTACTGAGAAAAATGCATCTTCAAATCTACTAATTTAATAACATAAATAGCTGTCATTTCTACCATTTCTGTCT
>SJYR01001352.1:615825-633233 GCA_006410655.1 Kobus ellipsiprymnus
ACTCTCTATAAAAATTATATTAAAACTTTCCACGTATCTATGGAAATAGCACAAATTAAAAATTAACAATAAGAAAAGCAAAATTTAGTAAATGTTGATGGAATTAATGTTTGTTGATGCTCTTTCCAGTTTAAAACAATCTATCATTTGTTAGGATGTGTTCATAGCAGAATACATTACTGTTCCTACAATACCAATCGTTTCTACTTTTTCAATTAAGTCAACATTGCCAAAGTAGAATTAATATGACAATTAGACAAAATAAAGCTGCTTCTAACACAATGCATAGACTTTGTATCCACATACAAAGTATGTAGTTTATGTGGTAGAAATGAGGAAACAAAAGATCACTTATCCAATGAAAATCATTCTTATTAGCTAAACCAAAACTATTTCAGTAGTCTTTCACACCCATGGTTGAGAACTGTGTCTGTTTTTATTATTGTTATTGAGGCAAAGGCAAAACACTTTCATTTTCAAAATTCACTTAAGAGATTTGATGATCTGATCACAATTTATTAATATATTAGGAAACATTGATGGCAAAAGGAGAAGGGGGTGGCAGAGGATGATTTGATTAGATATAATCACCAACTCAATAGACATAAACTGAGCAAACTCCAGGAGATAGTGAAGGACAAAGAAGCCTGGCAAGCTGCAATCCATGGGGTCTCAAAAAGTCAACACAATTTAGTGACTGAACAAAAACAGCAATGTGAGTAAACCTGATAGCAAGGTTCTGTGTGCAAACACAATAAATCTTTCAATCCACTCTTCTTCCTAATCAATAAAAGTAACATTTGTAATAACTTCCACTGATTCACATTGTTGTTGTGATTAATATTTTCACTATTTCTACTACTTGCCATTGTCATTTGAAGCCACAACAATACTTTATGCATTTTATAAAAATAAAGATTAAAATTCATTTTTACTATGAAAAATAAAACAGAATCATCTCAATATTCTTTGGCAGTATGAAGGAATAGTTACTTTGAAGAACTGCCTCCCTAAACCATGAGTTGTCTTCATAGAAATAAAAGCAAACATAATCAATACATTTATATACTTAGTAGAAGAGAAAATTTTAATTACCAAAAATTGAATTAATTAAATATTGAAAGTATACAAAACAAAACAAACTTCCTGAGACCTCAGAGGAGAGGCATTCACCTTTTGTTTTCCCTATCCTATACTCATGCCAGGATCTCTTAGAGGACACCCGTATACATATCTGGAGCCCTAGGTTTTATGTCTGGTACATGGTTTTTTATAGCTTCTTCCCAGGACATTCCCCTTGATTGCCTGGCTCTATTGGCCAGGGGTCCCTGTGATCTTGGATCCCAGAGGACTCTAACAATTGGAGAGAGAGTTCTTGGCTGTCTGTCACCCCAGGGCACTGTAACATCCTCCCAGCCTTTCTATGAAAGAGAATGAGTTACTTGTCCTGGAATTTAGACCTGAAGGTCAGGCTTCAGGTCTACCACACATCAGAAGGCTATGAAGGTGTCCTTCAGGAACACAAGCCAGAGATTACTGTCTTTGTGCTCCCGCTCTGCCTTGGCACAGCTGACTGGTGTCTTGTATAAAGGAGCTTCCACATTTGTCTGTTGCCCCAGTTTCAGTGACTGCCACCCAGGGGGTATTAGATATTTGCATTCTCTAAAAGGTGCTGTCTGGGGATCTAATTGCCAGTTACTCTAAATCTGGTCACTAACTGAGATCCTACCCTTTGTGTACACTGACTATCTTAGGCATACACTTAATTACTGGTAGTTATTAAAATAAAATAGGCTGTTTGGAAAATCACATAGGTTTGAGAGACAACCAATAGCTAGTGCAGGGTTGAATGAGAAGTTTCGTCTTTTACATAGGGCTAGCTCTACAAGCCTTGTTGTTTCATTTAATGCATAGAAACAAACACAGGGAGTCAAGAAAAATAAAGAAAGAGGTATATGATCCAAATGAAATAACAAGATAAAGCCTCAGGGGGAAAAAGCCTTATTGAAATAGAGATAAGTAATTTACCTGATAAAGATAAAAGTATAGTCACAAAGATGCTCAAATATTGGTAGACAAAAATAGTGAAAATTTTAACAAAGAGATTAAAATCAAGAAAATAGCAGACAGAAGCTACAGAGCTAAATAATATAATTAATGAACTGAAAAATACACAAGAAGGGTAAAAAGCAGACTAGATAAACCAAGAGAAATGATCAGTGAATGAAAAAGCAGGGCAGAACTCACCCAATTACAGCAGCAAAATAAAAATAAATGAGTTTTTGTTTTGTTTTGTTTTGCTTTTTAATAAAGGTAACTTAAGAGACTCTTCAGAGAAGGCACTGGCAACCCACTCCAGTACTCTTGCCTGGAAAATCCCGTGGACAGAGGAGCCTGGTAGGCTGCAGTCCATGGGGTCACTAAGAGTAGGACACGACTGAGCGACTTCACTTTTACTTTTCACTTTCATGCATTGGAGAAGGAAATGGCAACCCACTCCAGTGTTCTTGCCTGGAGAATCCCCGGGACGGGGGATCCTGGTGGGCTGCTGTCTATGGGGTCACACAGAGTCGGACACGACTGAAGTGACTTAGCAGCAGCAGCAACAAGAGACTTATAGAGCAACAAGTGAACTAACATTTGTATTACAGAAGTCTTAGAAGCGGGGGAGAGAGAGAGAGAGAGAGAGAGAGAGAGAGAGAGAGAGAGAGAGAGAGAGAGAGAGAGAGAGAGAGAGAGAGAGAGAGAGAGAGAGAGAGAGAGAGAGAGAGAGAGAGAGAGAGAGAGAGAGAGAGAGAGAGAGAGAGAGAGAGAGAGAGAGAGAGAGAGAGAGAGAGAGAGAGAGAGAGAGAGAGAGAGAGAGAGAGAGAGAGAGAGAGAGAGAGAGAGAGAGAGAGAGAGAGAGAGAGAGAGAGAGAGAGAGAGAGAGAGAGAGAGAGAGAGAGAGAGAGAGAGAGAGAGAGAGAGAGAGAGAGAGAGAGAGAGAGAGAGAGAGAGAGAGAGAGAGAGAGAGAGAGAGAGAGAGAGAGAGAGAGAGAGAGAGAGAGAGAGAGAGAGAGAGAGAGAGAGAGAGAGAGAGAGAGAGAGAGAGAGAGAGAGAGAGAGAGAGAGAGAGAGAGAGAGAGAGAGAGAGAGAGAGAGAGAGAGAGAGAGAGAGAGAGAGAGAGAGAGAGAGAGAGAGAGAGAGAGAGAGAGAGAGAGAGAGAGAGAGAGAGAGAGAGAGAGAGAGAGAGAGAGAGAGAGAGAGAGAGAGAGAGAGAGAGAGAGAGAGAGAGAGAGAGAGAGAGAGAGAGAGAGAGAGAGAGAGAGAGAGAGAGAGAGAGAGAGAGAGAGAGAGAGAGAGAGAGAGAGAGAGAGAGAGAGAGAGAGAGAGAGAAAGGGGCAGAAAACTTATTCAGAAAAAAAAAAAAAATTCTGAAAACTTCCCTAAACTGTTGGCAATTTGATCTCTTGTTCCCCTGCCTTTTCTCAAACCAGCTTTAACATCTGGAAGTTCATGGTTCATGTATTGTTGAAGCCTGGCTTGGAGAATCTTGAGCATTACTTTACTAGCATGTGAGATGACTACAATTGTGCAGTAGTTTGAATATTCTTTGACATGTTAGATTCAGTTCAGTTCAGTCGCTCAGTCGTATCTGACTCTTTGCAACCCCATGAATTGCAGCACACCAGGCCCCCCTGTCTGTCACCAACTCCCAGCGTTCACCCAAACCTACGTCCAGCAAGTCAGTGATGCTATCCAGCCATCTCATCCTCTGTCGTCCACTTCTCCTCCTGCCCCCAATCCCTCCTAGCATCAGAGTCTTTTTCAATGAGTCAACTCTTCACATGAGGTGGCCAAAGTACTGGAGTTTCAGCAGTAGCATCCTTCCTTCCAAAGAACAACCAGGGCTGATCTCCTTTAGAATGGACTGGTTGGATCTCCTTGCAGTCCACGGGACTCTCAAGAGTCTTCTCCAACACCACAGTTCAAAAGCATCAGTTCTTCGGTGTTCATCTTTCTTCACAGTCCAACTTTCACATCCATACATGACTACTGGAAAAACCATAGCCTTGACTACATGTTAGAATAGATAAAGTTAATTGACATACACATAATGTTCTATCCAAAAGCAACAGAATATACATTCTTCCAAATGACATGTAAGATTATCCAGGATAGATCATAGTTATGCCAAAAAATGTGTTAGCAAATTTAAAAGTTTAAGATCACATTAAGAATATTTTCCAACAATAGCTCTATGAAACTAGAAATCAAATACAAGAAGAAACCTGAAATGTCAATATGTAAAGATTAAGCATAATGCTACTGCACAGCTCAATGAACAAATGAAAAAAGAAGTTAAAAAGATACTTTGATACAAATTAAAATGGAAAAACACCAATTAAGAGGAAACTTTCTGCAATAAATTACCTCAAGAAAGAAGGAAAATCTCAAATAACAAGCCAACTCTATACCTCAAATAATTAGAAAAAAAGATGAATATACAAAGCCCAAAGTCAGTATAAAGAAGGAAATAACTAAAAACAGAGGAAAAAATAACAGAAATACAATGAAAAAGATAATAGAAAAGATCAATGGAACTTCAATCTGGTTCCCTGAAAATATCAAAATGTCAAAAACCCTTTAATGAGACTCAGAAAAGAGAGAGAACTCAATCAAATAAATAAACTCAGAACTGAAAGAAAAGACATTACAATGTATCACATAAATACAAAGGACCTAATAGACTATGAACACGTTGCACAAACTGAAATAAATAGATGCAATCCTAGAAACATAACCATCTAAGTGTGAATCATGAAGAAAAACAAAATCTGAACAGACTGATTAAGAGTAAGGAGATTAAATCAGTCATCAAAAACCTCTCAACATATAGAAGTTTGTTACCAGAGATCCTCCCTGGAGAATTCTATCAAATGTTCAGAGAATCAGTAGCAGTCCTTCTCAAACACTTTCAAAAGACACAAAGAAAGAAAGCACTTTCAAACTCACTTTAGGAAGCCAGTACTACTCTGATATCAAAATCACACAAGGGAATCACAAAAAAATAAGCTTATAGGCTAATATTCCTGAGAATATGGATGTAAATATCCTCAACAAAATATTAGTAAATTGAATTCAACAATATTTTAAGAGGATTACAAGCCATGATTAAGTTTGATTTATTCTAGGAATGCAGGAAATATATCTCAACACTAAAAAGGCCATATACAACAAACAGAATCATCCTCAATGTGAAAATCTGAGAGCTTTTCTTCTAAGTTCCAGAAAAAGACAAGGATGCCTAATTTTCCCATTTTCAGTTAACATACTATTGAAGTCCGTTAGAGACATTAGACAAGAAAACATTTAAATTTGAAAGGGATACATAAAACTATTATTATTGATAGATGATATATTATATATAGAAAACCATAGACTCCACCAGAAAGCTATTATAATTAATAAAATTTTTAGTCAAGTTGTAGCATACAAATTCAGTTGGTTATGGCCACTGGGAAAATAATATGGAAGTTTCTCAAAAAGAATTAGAAATGGAATGACAATATAATCCAACATTTTCACTGCTGGCTCTTTATCTGGCAAAACTAAAAATACTGACGTGAAAAGTTGTATGCACCCCATGCCCATTATAGGATTATTTATAATAATAAATATATGGGAGAAAGAAATAATGAATTTGCTGGCTTGCTTAAATTGGAGAGTGGAAACAAGGCTTCTGCTTGGAAATATGACTCAAGGGGAAGTGGAGTCAAGATGGAAGAATAGGAGGATGTGCATGTCATATTTCAAAAACATCAAGAATACATCTAAAAAAGAAACAGTTCTCAGGGAGCACATGCTGAACATTAATGGAAGACTTCAGACATCTAAAAGGACAAGAAAAAATCCCTCAGAAGCAGGTAGCATGAAAGAAGGGTGGGGTGAAAAAAAAAAAAGCAATAATAAAAAAAAGGCACTAACAAAACCAGTGGGAAACTGAAGGTGAGGAGAGATCACTGCACTCAGAAAAGCCATCTTATAGTGAGGAAATAAGATGGTACAGAAAGGGATCTTAGGGAATTGAAGGATAATATAGCCAATGGCCTGTGGAAGAGAGGACAAAGTAAGAACTGTGTAAATTGCTGCATATTGAGTGCATCATCTTATAGGATTTGAAATAGTTCAGTTGGAATTCCATCACCTCCACTAGCTTTGTTCGTAGTGATGCTTCCTAAGGCCCACATGACTTCACACTCCAGGATTTCTGGCTGTAGGTGAGTGCTCACACCACTGTGGTTATCTGGGTTATTAAGATGTTTTATTGTATAGTTCTGTGTGTTCTTGTCACATCTTCTTAACCTCTTCTGCTTCTGTGAGATCCATACAATTTCCGTCCATTTTTGTGTCCGTCTTTGCATGAAATGTTCCCTTGGTATCTCTATTTTTCTTGAAGAGATCTCTAGTTTTTCCCACTTTATTGTTTTCCCCTATTTCTTTGCATTGATCACTTAAGAAAATCTCTCCTTGCTATTCTTTGGAACTCTGCATTCAGATGAATATATCTTTCTTTTTCTCCTTTGCCTCTTGCTTCTCTTTTTTTCTTAGCTATTTGTAAGGCCTCCTCAGACAACTATTTTACCTATCGCATTTCTTTTTCTTGGGGATTTTTTTTTTTTTTTATCTCTGCATCCTGTATGATGTTGTGAACCTCTGTCCATTGTTCTTTGGGCACTCTATCTATCCAATCTGATGCCTTGAATTGATTTGTCACTTCCACTGCATAATCATGAAGGATTTGATTTAGGTCCTATCTGAATGGTCTAGAGGTTTTCCCCACTTTCTTCAAGTTAAGTCTGAATTTGGCAATAAGGAGTTCACGTTCTGAGCTACAGTCAGCTCCTGGTCTTGTTTTTGCTGACTGTATAGAGCTTCTGCAACTTTGGCTGCAAATAATATGATCTATCTGATATTGGTATTGACCATCTGGTGATGTCCATGTGTAGAGTCGTCTCTTGTGTTGTTGGAATACAGTATCTGCCATGACCCATGTGTTTTCTTGGCAAAACTCTGTTAGCCTTTGTCCTTTTGCATTTGTACTCCAAGGCCAAATTTGCATATTACTACAGGTATCTCTTGTCTTTCTATTCTTGCATTACAGTCCCCTATGATGAAAAGGGGTAGCTCCACTTGGCCGCTGCCCCTCGGGCATGGGGTCTTCCTGGCTTCTGCCCCCAACATCAGACATGGGATAGCTCTTCTTGGCAGCACTTGAGTGCTATGACAGCCAGCTGTACTTGGGTGGTGGCCAGAAGGAGCTAACCCCCGCCTGAGGTCAGGGTCGGCAGCCGAGAAGAGCAACCCTACATCCAAGGAGCAGTGGCTGCCCAGGCGCTGGAGGGCCTAGAGGAGCTGATTCATGTTCAAGGTCAGGAGCGGGGGGGGGCAGTGAGGAGATACCTCTCGTCCAAGTTAAGGAGCAGTGGCTGTGCTTTGCTAGAGCAAACATGAAGAGATACCCCACGTCCAAGGTAAGAGAAACCTGAGTATTTGGTAGGTGTTGCAAGAGGGCATCAGAGTGCAGACACACTGAAACCATAATCACAGAAAACTAGTCAATCTAATCACACTGGGACCACAGCCTTGTCTAACTCAATGAAATTAAGCCATGCCCTGTGGGGCCACCCAAGATAGGTGGGTCATGGTAGAGAGGTCTGACAAAATTTGGTCCACTGGCACACACTGGCAAACCACTTCAGTATTCTTGCCTTGAGAACCCCATGAACAGTATGAAAAGGCAAAATGATAGGATACTGAAAGAGGAACTCCCCAGGTCAGTAGGTGCCCAATATGCTACTGGAGATCATGGAGAAATAAATCCAAAAAGAATGAAGGGACGGAGTCAAAGCAAAAACAAATACCCAGTTGTGAATGTGATTGGTAATAGAAGCAAGGTCCAAGGCCGTAAAGAGAAATAATGCATAAGAACCTAGAATGTCAGGTCCATGAATCAAGGCAAATTGGAAGTGGTCAAACAAGAGATGGCAAGAGTGAACGTCGACATTCTAGGAATCAGCGAACTAAAATGGACTGGAATGGGTGAATTTAACTCAGATGACCATTATATCTACTACTGCGGGCAGGAATCCCTCAGAAGAAATGGAGTTGCCATCATGGTCAACAAAAGAGTCTGGAATGCAGTACTTGGATGCAATTTCAAGAACAACAGAATGATCTCTGTTTGTTTCCAAGGTAAACCATTCAGTATCACAATAATCCAAGTCTGTGCCCCAACCAGTATGCTGGAGAAGCTGAACGGTTCTATGAAGACCTACAAGACCTTTTAGAACTAACACCAAAAAAATATGTCCTTTTCATTATAGAGGACTGGAATACAAAAGTAGGAAGTCAAGAAACACCTGGAGTAACAGGAAAATTTGGCCTTGGAATGTGGAATGGAGCAGGGCAAAGACTAATAGAGTTTTCCCAAAAGAACGCATCAGTCATGGCATACACCATCTTCCAACAACACAAGAGAAGACTCTACACTTGGACATCACCAGATGTTCAACACCAAAATCAAGTTGATTATATTCTTTGCAGCCAAAAATGGAGAAGCTCTATACAGTCAGCAAAAACAAGACCTGGAGCTGACTGTGGCTCAGATCCTGAGCTTTTTATTGCCAAATTCAGACATAAATAGAAGAAAGTAGGGAAAATCACTAGACCATTCAATTATAACCTAATCAAACCCGTTATGATTATACAGTGGAAGTGAGAAATAGATTTAAGGGCCTAGATCTGATAGAGTGCCTGATGAACTGTGGATGGAGGTTCATGACATTGTACAGGAGACAGGGGTCAAGACCATCTCCATGGAAAAGAAATGCAAAAAAGCAAAATGGCTGTCTGGGGAGGACTTACAAATAGCTGCAGAAAGAAGAGAAGTGAAAACCAAAGGAGAAAAGGAAAGATATAAGCATCTGAATGCAGAGTTCTAACGAATAGCAAGAAGAGATAAGAAAGCCTTCCTCAGCGATCAATGCAAAGAAATAGAGGAAAACAACAGAATGGAGAAGACTAGAGATCTCTTCAAGAAAATTAGAGATACCAAGGGAATATTTCATTCAAAGTTGGGCTCGATAAAGGACAGAAATGGTATGGACCTAACAGAAGCAAAAGATATTAAGAAGAGGTGGCTAGAATACACAGAAGAACTATACAAAAAAGATCTTCATGACCTAGATAATCATGATGGTATGATCACTCGCCTAGAGCCAGATATTCTGGAATGTGAAGTCAAATGGGCCTTAGAAAGCCTCACTACAAACAAAGCTAGTGGAGGTGATGGAATTCCAGTTGAGCTATTTCAAATCCTGAAAGATGATGCTGTGAAAATGCTGCACTCAGTATGCCAGCAAATTTGGAAAACTCAGCAGTGGCCACAGGACTGGAAATGATCAGTTTTCATTCTAATCCCAAAGAAAGGCAATGCCAAAGAATGCTCAAACTACCATACAATTGCACTCATGTCTCATGCTAGTAAAGTGATGCTCAAAATTCTCCATGCCAGGCTTAATCAATATGGGAACCATGAACTTCCTTAGGTTCAAGCTGGTTTTAGAAAATGCAGAGGAACCAGAGATCAAATTGCCAACATCTGCTGGATCATGGAAAAAGCAAGAGAGTTCCAGAAAAACATTTATTTCTGCTTTATTGACTATGCCAAAGTCTTTGACTGTGTGGTAACAATATACTGTGGAAAATTCTTCAAGCGATGGGAATACCAGACCACCTGACTTGCCTCTTGAGAAACCTATATGCAGGTCAGGAAGCAACAGTTAGAACTGGACACGGAACAACAGACTGGTTCCAAATAGGAAAAGGAGTGCGTCAAGGCTGTATATTGTCACCCTGCTTATTTAACTTATATGCATAGTCTATCATGAGAAACACTTGGGTGGATGAAGCACAAACTGGAATCAAGATTGCTAAGATAAATATCAATAACATCAGATATGGAGATGACACCACGCTGATGGCAGAGAGTGAAGAGGAACTAAAAAGCCTCTTGATGAAAGTGAAAGAGGAGAGTGAAAACTTTGGCTTAAAGCTCAACATTCAATAAACGAAGATCATGGCATCCGGTCCCATCACTTCATGGGAAATAGATGGGGAAACAGTAGAAATAGTGTCAGACTTTATTTTTTGGGCTCCAAAATCACTGCAGATGGTGACTGCAGCTATGAAATTAAAAGACACTTACTCCTTGTAAGGAAACTTATGACCAACTTAGATAGCATATTCAAAATCAGAGACATTACTTTGCCAACAAAGGTCTGTCTAGTCAAGGTCATGTATGGATGTGAGAGTTGGACTGTGAAGAAAGCTGAGTGCTGAAGAATTGATGCATTTGAACTGTGGTGTTGGAGAACACTCTTGAGAGTCCCTTGGACTGCAAGGAGATCCAACCAGTCCATCCTAAAGGAGATCAGTCCTGGGTGTTCATTGGAAGGACTGACGCTGAAGCTGAAACTCCAATACTTTGGCCACCTCATGTGAAGAGTTGCCTCACTGGAAAAGACTCTGATACTGGGAGGGATTGTGGGCAGGAGGAGAAGGGGACGACAGAGGATGAGATGGCTGGATGGCATCACCGACTCAATGGAAGTGAGTTTGAGTGAACTCCGGGAGATGGTAAAGGACAGGGAGGCCTCGTATGCTGTGATTCATGGGGTCTCAAAGAGTGGGATACGACTGAGCGAGTGAACTGAACTGAACTGATAGTGAAAAGGACATCTTTTTTGGTGTTGGTTCTGGAAAGTTTCTGTAGGTCTTCATAGAACCATTTAACTTCAGCTTCTTAAGCATTAGTGGTTGGTACGTAGACTTGTATTACTGTGATATTGAGTGGTTTGTCTTGGCAACAATCAGAGATCATTCTACCATTTTTGAGATTGCCCCCAAGTATTGCACTTTGGACACTTCTGTGGACTTTGAAGGCTACTTCATTTCTTCTAGGGTATTCTTGCTCACTGGAGTAAATATAATGTTTTTCTGAATTAAATTTGCCCATTCTGGTCCATTTTAGTTCACAGAGTCCTAAAATATCATTAATTCAATTCAAAAATAGAATGGATTCATGGAATAAGAAATGTTTAACAATACCTAGAAGAACCAAAGAACAAGCACACAGAGAGGAACAACACAAAAACTGAAATAAAAAATACACTAGAAAGAATAAATAGAATAACTTAGGCAGAAGAATTGATAAGTGAGCTGTTGAAAAAGAGGCAGAAATAACTGCTGCAGAGTAAACACACACACACACAAATAGAAAATGGAAAAAATGGACAGCAGTCACAGAGATATCGGGTACATCTCCACCAATAATGTTTCATAGGAAATTGCTAGAAATATACTTCAAGACGTAGGAAATGATCTCAAACAGTTGTTAAAATCCACCTGAAAATGAAACAAAAATGCATTTCCTGACTATTTGCCCAGTTCCCATCTCTTCGAGAGAGAGATAAGCTTCATGTAAATTATTTCATCTGATTGATGATTGTCATTTATAAATTTATTGATACATCTGTCCTGGGTATTCCTTTGGAAATGGTGTATGGATTCATTGCATATTCTAACATATTGTCTATAGATTATAAAATAAAATCAAGCATGTATGTGCTGATACTTTTTAAGTTGACTTGTCTTTATACTTAGAAACATCTTTTTTAATTAAAATTTATTTATTTTAATTGGAGGCTAATTACTTTACAATATTATATTGGTTTTGCCATACATCAACATGAATTTGCCACGAGTGTACATGTGTTCCCAATCCTGAACCCCCCTCCCACCTCCCTCCCCATACCATCCCTCTGGGTCATCCCAGTGCAACAGCCCCAAGCATCCTGTATCCTGCATCGAACCTATACTGGCAATTCATTTCATATATGATATTATACATGTTTAAATTCCATTCTCCCAAATCATTCTACCCTCTCCCTCTCCCACAGAGTCCAAAAGACTGTTCTATACATCTGTGTCTATTTTGCTGTCTTGCATACAGAGTTATCTTTACCATCTTTCTAAATTCTATATATATGCATTAGTATACTGTATTGGTGATTTTCTTCCTGGCTTTTTTCACTCTATGTAATCAGCTCCAATTTCATCCACCTCATTAGAACTGATGTAAATGTATTCTTTTTAATGGCTGATCAATATTCCATTGTGTATATATACCACAGCTTTCTTATCTATTAATCTGCTGATGGACATCTAGGTTGCTTCCACATCCTGGCTATTATAAACAGTGTTTTGATGAACATTGGGGTACACGTGTCTCTTTCAATTCTGGTTTTCTCGGTGTGTATGCCCAGCAGTGGGATTGCAGGGTCATAAGGCAGTTCTATTTCCAGTTTTTTAAGAAATCTCCACACTGTTTTCCATAGTGGCTTTACTAGTTTGCATTCCCACCAACAGTGTAAGAGGGTTCCCTTTTCTCCACACCCTCTCCAGCAATTATTGCTTGTAGACTTTTGGATCACAGCCATTCTGACTGGTCTGAAATGGTACCTCATTGTGGTCTTGATTTGCATTTCTCTGATAATGAGTGATGTTGAGCATCTTTTCATGTGTTTGTTAGCCATATGTATGTCTTCTTTGGAGAAATGTATGTTTAATTCTTTGACCTATCTTTTGATTGGGTCGTTTATTTTTCTGGAATTGAGCTTCAGGAGTTGCTTATATATTTTTGAGATTAGTTGTTTGTCAGTTGCTTCATTTACTATTGTTTTCTCCCATTCTGAAGGCTGTCTTTTCACCTTACTTAGTTTCCTTTGTTGTGGAGAAGCTTTTAAATTTAATTAGGCCCCTTTTGTTTATTTTTGCTTTTATTTCCAATATTCTGAGAGGTGGGTCATAGAGGATCCTGCTGTGATTTATGTCAGAGAATGTTGTGCCTATGTTCTCCTCTAGGAGTTTTATATTTTCTGGTAGTATGTTTAGATCTTTAATCCATTTTGAGTTTATTTTTATTTATGGTGTTAGAAAGTGTTCTAGTTTCAGTATTTTACAAGTGATTGACTAGTTTTCCCAGCACCAGTTTTTAAAGAGATTGTCTTTAATCCATTGCATATTCTTGCCACCTTTGTCAAAGATACGGTGTGCATAGGTGCATGAATTTATCTCTGGGCTTTCTATTTTGTTCCATTGATCTATATTTCTGTCTTTGTGCCAGTACCATACTGTCTTGATGACTATGGCTTTGTAGGAGACTCTGAAGTCAGGCAGGTTGATTCCTCCAGTTCCATTCTTCTTTCTCAAGATTGCTTTGGCTATTCGAGGTTTTTTTGTATTTCCATACTAATTGTGAAATTATTTGTTCTAGCTCTGTGAAAAATGCTGCTGGTAGCTTGATGGGGATTACATTGAATCTATAGATTGCTTTGGGTAATATACTCATTTTTACAATATTGATTGTTCCAATCCATGAAAATGGTATATCTCTCCATCTATTAGTGTCCTCTTTGATTTCTTTCATCAGTGTCTTATAGTTTTCTATATATAGGTCTGGTATTCCCATCTCTCTCAGAATTTTCCACAGTTTATTGTGACCACACAGTCAAAGGCTTTGGCATAGTCAAAAGCACAAATAGATGTTTTTCTGGAACTCTCTTGCATTTTCCATGATCCAGCAGTTATTGGAATTTTGGTCTCTGGTTCCTCTGCCTTTTCTAAAACCAGCTTGAACATCAGGAAGTTCATGGTTCCTTTATTGCTGAAGGCTGGCTTTGAGAATTTTGAGCAATACTTTACTAGCATGTGAGATTAATGCAATTGTGTGGTAGTCTGAGCATTCTTTGGCATTCCCTTTCTTTGGGATTGGAATGAAAACTGACCTTTTCCAGTCCTGTGGCCACTGCTGAGTTTTCTAAATTTGCTGGCATACTGAGCGCAGCACTTTCACAGCATCATCTTTCAGGATTTGATTAACTATGCCAAAGCCTTTGACTAGGTGGATCACAATAAACTGTGGAAAATTCTGAGAGAGATGGGAATAACAGACCACCTGACCTACCTCTTGAGAAATCTGTATGCAGGTCAGGAAGCAGCAGTTAGAACTGGGCATGGAACAACAGACTGGTTCCAAATAGGAAAAGGAGTACGTCAAGGCTGTATATTGTCACCCTTATATGACTTATATGCAGAGTACATCAAGAGAAACACTGGAGTAGAAGAAACACAAGCTGGAATCGAGATTGCCAGGAGAAATATCAATAACCTCAGATATGCAGATGACACCACGCTGATGGCAGAAAGTGAAGAGGAACTAAAACTCCTCTTGATGAAAGTGAAAGAGGAGAGTGAAAAAGTTGGCTTAAGGCTCAACATTCAGAAAACTAAGATCATGGCATCCGGTCCCATCACTTCATGGGAAATAGATGGGGAAACAGTGGAAACAATGTCAGACTTTATATTTTTGGGCTCCAAAGTCACTGCAGATGGTGACTGAAGCCATGAAATTAAAAGACGCTTACTCCTTCGAAGAAAAGCTGTGACCAACCTAACCTAGATAGCATATTCAAAAGCAGAGGCATTACTTTGCCAACTAAGGTCTGTCTAGTCAAGGCTATGGTTTTTCCAGTAGTCATGTATAGATGTGAGATTTGGACTGTGAAGAAAGCTGAGCACCAAAGAATTGATGCTTTTGGACTGTGGTGTTGGAGAAGACTCTTGAGAGTCTCTTGGACTGCAAGGAGATCCAACCAGTCCATTCTGATGGAGATCAGCCCTGGGATTTCTTTGGAAGGAATGATGCTAAAGGTGAAACTCCAGTACTTTGCCCACTTCATGCGAAGAGTGGACCCATTGGGAAACACTCTGATGCTGGGAGGGATTGTGGGCAGGAGGAGAAGGGGACGACAGAGGATGAGATGGCTGGATGGCACCACTGACTCAATGGACGCGAGTCTGAAGGAACTCCGAGAGTTGGTGATGGACAGGGAGGCCTGGAGTGCTGCGATTTATGGGATCCCAAAGAGTCGGACACGACTGAGTGACTGAACTGAACTTATTATAGGTCTTAGAAATCTCTCTTAATATTACGCTTCCCTTGTGGCTCAGATGGTAAAGAATCTGCTTGCAGTGCAGGTGACTTTTGTTTGATCTCTGGGTTGGGAAGATTCCCTGAAGAAGGAAATGGCAACCCACTCTAGTATTCTTGTCTGGAGAATTTCATGGATAAAGGAGCCTGGCAGGCTACAGCCTATGGGATCTCAAGGAGTCAGACATGATTGACTATCATTCAGTCACTCTACAAATGCAGGGTACACAAGGCCTTTCCTACTGTCTCACTGTTGAAGAACTCACCAGTCAATGAAGGACGCATGGGTTCTTCTGAACAGTCTGAATAGTCCCACATGCTGAAGAGCAACCAACTCCCTGTGCCACAACTGCTGAGTCTGTGCTCTAGAGCCCGGGACTGCAACTACTGAAGCTTCTGTGCCTAGTGTCCATGCTTTGCAAAAAGAGAAGCACCTACAATGAGAAGCCTTCACAGGGAAACTGGAGGCCAGTCCCAATTCACTGCAACTAGATAAAGCCTGCACAGTGATGAAGACCCAGCACAGCCAAAAATAAATAAATTGTAAAAAATTAAGTGTAGGGTGCACAGGTTTCACACCTGGTTCTGGAGGATTCCACATACCACAGAGCAACTAAGTTCATGCATCATAACTAATGAGCCTGAGCCTTCTAGAGCTTCACTAGAATTTGAGTTGTGCTCAGCAACAAGAGAAGTCACTGTATCAAGTCTCTACTAGAGAGTCCCTTGTTTTCTGCAACTAGAGAAAGCCAGAGCACAGCAACAAAGACCCAGCATGGTCATATACAATAAAGTAATAATTTTAAAAAACAGACAAGAGATGCAAAGAGGAGTGAGCAATTGGTTCAGTTCAGCCGCTCAGTCGTGTCTGACTCTTTGCGATCCCATGAATTGCAGCGCATCAGGCCTTCTGGTCCATGGCCAACTCCCAGAGTTCACTCAGACTCGCATCCATCGAGTCCGTGATGCCATCCAGCCATCTCATCCTCTGTTATTCCCTTCTCCTCCTGCCCCCAATCCCTCCCAGCATCAGAGTCTTATCCAGTGAGTCAACTCTTCACATGAGGTGGCCAAAGTACTGGAGTTTCAGCTTTAGCATCATGCCTTCCAAAGTAATCCCAGGGCTGATCTCTATCAGAATGGACTGGTTGGATCTCCTTGCAGTCCAAGGGAATCTCAAGAGTCTTCTCCAACACCACAGTCCTAAAGCATCAATTCTTCGGTGCTCAGCCTTCTTCACAGTCCAATTCTCACATCCATACATGACCACTGGTAAAACCATAGCCTTGAGTAGACGGACTTTAGTCGGCAAAGTAATGCCTCTGCTTTTGAATATGCTATCTAGGTTGGTCATAACTTGTCTTCCAAGGAGTAAGCGTCTTTTAATTTTATGGCTGCAATCACCATCTGCAGTGATTTTGGAGCCCCCCAAAATAAAGTCTGACATTGTTTCCACTGTTTCCCCATCTATTTCCCATGAAGTGATGATAACGGATGCCATGATCTTCATTTTCTAAATGCTGAGCTTTAAGACAAATTTTTCTTTCTCCACTTTCACTTTCATCAAGAGGCTTTTTAGTTCCTCTCCACTTTCTGCCATAAGGGTGGTGGCATCTGCATATCTGAGGTTATTGATATTTCTCCTGACAATCTTGTTTCCAGCTTGTGCTTCATCCAGCCTGGCATTTCACATGATGTACTCTGCATATAGTTAAATAAGCAGGGTGACAATATACAGCCTTGNGTGTCATCTGCATATCTGAGGTTATTGATATTTCTCCTGACAATCTTGTTTCCAGCTTGTGTTTCTTCCAGTCCAGCGTTTCTCATGATGTACTCTGCATAGAAGTTAAATAAGCAGGGTGACAATATACAGCCTTGACGTACTCCTTTTCCTATTTGGAGCCAGTCTGTTGTTCCATGTCCAGTTCTAACTGTTGCTTCCTGACCTGCATACAGATTTCTCAAGAGGCAGGTCAGGTGGTCTGGTATTCCCATCTCTCAGAGTTTTCCACAGTTTATTGTGATCCACACAGTCAAAGGCTTTGGCATATTCAATAAAGCAGAAATAGATATTTTTCTAGAACTCTCTTGCTTTTTCCATGATCCAGCGGATGTTGGCAATTGGATTTCTGGTTCCTCTGTCTTTTCTAAAACCAGCTTGAACATCAGGAAGTTCATGGTTCACGTATTGCTGAAGCCTGGATAGGAGGATTTTGAGCATTACTTTACTAGCATGTGAGATTAGTGCAATTGTGCGGTAGTTTGAACATTCTTTGGCATTGCCTTTCTTTGGGATTAGAATGAAAACTG
>SJYR01001352.1:641787-681168 GCA_006410655.1 Kobus ellipsiprymnus
CTCACAAAAGTCCCTGAACCTATGAATCTGTTTTCTGACAGTCTTTATGTAGTAAACTTGCTTCCAGGATTGCTAAATTCTCACATACGGCTAGATAACAATCCTATTACCCCCCTTATGATACAAGCCTGTACCCTGTTACTTAAACGGGTTAACCCCATTTATGTACACCATCCTAGGGGTCATCAAAATTTACCCGAATTACTTTCAATGGGAAATTCCCTGGCTGATAGAGTGCCCTCCCTTACAATCCAAGCTTGTAACTTACAAGATGACTATGATCTTCACGATCTTACTCATATAAATTGGAGAGGGCTACATAAAAGGTTCCCACAAATCCCTATTAGAGAATTAAAGAAAATTATACATACTTGTAAATCCTGTCTTCCTTATTTACAAATACCGCCTTTACAGCCCCCAGGAGTAAACCCTCGAGGGCTAAAACCCAATGTGCTGTGGCAAACTGATGTAACTCATTATTCTCCTTTTGAAAAACTTAAGTATGTTTTTCTGTTTATTGACACTTATTCTCATGCCTGCTGGTCTACTGCCCACACAAGAAAAAACGCAAAACATGCTCAAAACCATTTTTTACAATGTTTTGTGACATTGGGCCTTCCCCATCAAATAAAACCAGATAATGGCCCTTGCTTCATCAGCCAGAGCTTACAAAAATTCTTCCAACAATGGCACATTCGTCATAACACCAACATCCCACATAACCCTCAGGGACAAGCCATAATTGAGTGCCACCATCAAAATTTAAAGGCTCAATTACAAAAACAAAAAGGGGGAATAAGCCCTCATCAGCAACTTGGAATGGCATTTTAAATTTTTCAAAGAATGAGCCGATACCATGTTTTCAAAAACATTGGTCTAACCAAGAAATAAAACCTGAAATACAAGTAAGATGGAAAGACCCCATCACTGGCCAGTGGAAGGGGCCTGATCCACTCCTTACAATGGGAAGAGGATTCAGATGCATATTCCCCATTGGGGACCCCAGCCCTATATGTGTGCCAGCAAGGAATCTTAAATTTACACCACAAGAAAGAGGTCAAATCTTAAAATCTGACACAGAGACATTCACATATTGAGCCCAGGAACAAAAAGTTCCTGAGGCGATCTTTTCTTTCCTTTCAGATCATCAATGCGGCGACCCTGGTGGACACTGCTCCTGGTGATTGTCAGATTACCTATCCTCTCCTTGCTGACCTTCGTCATTGCCACAGGCTGTGCAACAGTTTTTAGAATCTTTGAAGCCTGGGTTTAGCGATGAGGGAACAACAGTGTCAGCGTCTGTGCTGGGAGTTCAACAAGCTCAGGCCATCGAGGTTATAAACAACATATCCACTGCCTCTGCTTAGGGATTTCAAACCAGCTCAAACACCTGAGATCCGCCATGGCGAGACTCTGACAGCAGCTTGGTCTCCACACCAGAGTGATCGGGACGTTGGGTGTTTTGGCATGCATAGACTGCAATGTGAGATACCCCAGCTTTTGTCTGACAGCTTTTCCAGTGTTAAATGACTCTAACAGGTGAAAAAGGGAGCAATGGATCTATGGGACTGGATACAAATTCCATTTACCTGGTTTCTATCTGATTGTTTTTGTTGTTTTACTTGTTGTAGTGTTAAAGGTAAAAAAAAAACCCTCACAGCCTGCAATAGATGCTTACAACAAAAAATAGTTATGCTTGTCCAGGTCGTGGAAAAGGAGCCCCACGTTGGGCACCCACAAAACCCCTGGATTTATTTAGCCCTTCAAGCGATTAACCGAGACATAAAAATAAAAAGAGTTCTAGATGCCCATCATCTAGAGAGATTCCGCCTAGCTCCCAAGAGGTGGCTGGATAGCCAATGATGGGTAAGACCCTCAGAGGAGGGCAACCTAAGACAGGCACAGCCGTGAGAGGGGCTGGCAAGGCTGGAGGTTGGCCACCTACAGCTTTATGCCTTGCTCTACAGAACATCAATACAAATGTCTCGAGGGCTTAAATAAAATAAAAAAGGGGGAGATGTGGGGCCCTAAATGGGAAACCTTAAAAAAGAAAAAGGCTAGCTTTGCAGACAGAAACTAAGATGGCGCCTGGCGGAAGAGATGGGGCATAGTCTATGTTGTTTGTCAAAACTTCTGATTGGCTCTCTTGATTTCCATGCACGTAGACAGCGTGTGATCACCATAGACTCCTGTTATAATGATGGCACATGACAATTTGACCTTTAACGTGATTGGTGCAACTACATAGTCTATGTTGTTTGTCAAAACTTCTGATTGGCTCTCTTGATTTCCATGCACGTAGACAGCGTGTGATCACCATAGACTCCTGTTATAATGATGGCACATGACAATTTGACCTTTAACGTGATTGGTGTAACTATGGAAAGTCCCTCGCAACCCCCCCCCTGCTTGCCTTTATAAGCAGGGAGCTGGCAACAATAAAGCGGAACTGCACTAGATGGAACCCCTGTCGCGTCTGATTGTCTCTCGCTCGCCAAGGGGCTGGGTTGGCGGACAGCAGGCTCACTTTTCCTCGGGACCCCTCAGCTCTGCTGAGGGAAGTTCCACTGCCTCTCTCTCTTTCTGCGGAGCGCCCCCCGCAGGTAAAATGTTACACAAGGCTTAATGGAAACATTATGAGCTGTGATGGTTTGGGAGGCCTGTGTGGTGTGTGCAGAGAGGGACTGCTACTGCTGCTAAGTCATTTTAGTCATGTCCGACTCTGTGCGACCCCATAGATGGCAGACCACCAGGCTCCCCTGTACCTGGGATTTCCCAGGCAACAACACTGGAGTGAGTTGCCATTTCCTTCTCCAATGCATGAAAGTGAAAAGTGAAAGTGAAGTCACTTAGTCGTGTCTGACTCTTAGTGACCCCATAGACTGCAGCCTACCAGGCTCCTCCACCCCTGGGATTTTCCAGGCAAGAGTACTGGAGTGGGGTGCCATTACCTTCTCCAAACTATCACCTGCAAAATAATTATTTTGGAAACTTCTGACATCACAAATTTTTTCCCTAAAATAGTCTAGATCAACTATACCAAATATTGTGTATTAAAATAGAATCCATGACCTCATGGAATGATTAAGCAGTGTTTTAAATTCATGTGCAATTAGATTTATATTAAATCTAGATATTCCTAGACCTCTTTTGAAAAGTAATCAAAGTCCTTCTTGATAATTAAAACATTCCTAATATACTGATGGGTTTCCCAGGTGGTGCTAGTGGTAAAGAACCTACCTGCCAGCAGGAAACATAAGACATGGGCTTGATCCCTTGGTCAGGAAGATCCCTTGGAGTAGGAAATGTCAACCCACTCTTGTATTCTTGCCTGGAGAATCCCATGGACAGGGGAGCATGGTGGGCTACAGTCCATAGGGTCACAAAGAGTCAGACATGACTGAAGCAACTTATCGCCCAATATAGGGTGATAGTTGATTCTTAGGCTTATGCATAAAGCTGAAATGTTTCATAAACAAAACAAAAATTGTATATACATTATTTGATATATAATTTTAAACCAACACATGGGAAGATATGACAGATGAAAAGATGATCAAATATTTTTATTAGTGTTAGGCAGTTAGAATAGGAGAAAAGAGTCAAAAATGGTAGTTAGAAGCAGTGGTGGATGGAAGATCACATATACTAAGGCTGGGAAGAAAAAGGTGAAGAAAAAAAAAAAATATCAACCTGAGTGAAGACTTCCTGCAAGAAATGTGTCCAACATGCAACCTTCTTTGATTGGTCTTGGATAAGGAAGACAAATTTGCATAAGGCATAACTAATCAGGCCCCAGGAACCACTTAGGGGAGGAAACGTGGGATGTAAAGACAGAAACCAATATGGGACAGGACCACTCCTATAAGGGTTGGTTCATTCTCACACCTCGAGAGTGTATTGCTTACTGATTGCCCCATAAATGTTGCCTGCTTGATTTGTATTAACCTGTCATTTCAATTCTCTGCCAAGACAAGAACCAAGGAAAAATAACCAACAAAAAAGAACCAACATTACATCTTGATGCTGTGATGTAAGGTAAGCAAAGGTAAGGGTCCTTACCCTTATGGCTGGAAGAACAGTTATCATCAACAAAGTTAAGCGTCCTTACCTTAAACTCCTTTCCTCCTGTCCTTCTACCTCACATCTATGCTACTCTAAGCAATGGTTTGGGAAGGCTGCTGCCTCTAAGGCCTCCTCTACCATTTTTCATCTTTTGTCTTCTTTAACCTTCTTCGAACAGGTGAGTGGCAGTGGAAACAATTGTGGAACTCTGGCCAACATTACTCCTTGGCATGTCCCAAAAGCATACCCCAGTAGCTGCTACCCAAAGGGGTGAGGGCTCACCTTTCTTCTTTCTCCTTTAAACTGAGGATTAGGCTGATTAAAAGCGTGTGGGCATGAGTTAGGCATTTAAAAGCCATTAGGACACCTGCCACTTGATGCTCTGTGACAGGGTAAAAGGGTCATGGAATGGGCCAGATAGTTAATGTCTCCCTCCAGCAAGACAGCTTCTGTACAACTCAGGCACATGTTCGTACAAGCAAAACACTGAAACGACTTCCCCTTGGCTGCTGTTGTAGGACTATGAGGTGGGGTCCTCATTTTTCTTTTCGCATCTGGTCTGACTCACTGCTCAACATGTCTCAGCTCCCTGCTCCTCCTTCCTCTATGCTATGTTGCAAATGACTTTGGGGAGGTTGGGCACTACTCTTTTCCTAAAGACTTGTACATTCTGGGAGGTCTGTGGAAATGCATGTTTGCATCCATGATCTCCTTGGAGGTTGGCCAGAGAGGTGGCCCTGGGGAACCCCGTTTGAGAAAATTCCCCCAGGCAACAGGGTCTCTACCATCCCCAATGTGTTTCAGGACCCTCCTCCATCTCTCATGTCTCTTAAGACACCTGAAGGCACAACATATGCCACTCTGCAAATCTAACTGGTCCACAGGCACCCAAGTCATCCTAGAAATTTATCAACTCACAGCCTTTCTCAAAGGGCTACTCTGCTCATCCAAGCAGCCCTCACTGCTTTGAGAACTCTGCTTACAAACCACCTGTGTCCGAGTTTTTCAAGCATATCTCTACAACTTGGGAAAATTCCCCCTAAACTGGAATGTCACCCTGCTAATTTGAGCCTCCAGAGCACTCCCCATTTTCCTTTTGAGTAAATTCCTTTCCCTTGGTCTCTAAGAGTCTGGTGCCTTGGACATGCACTCTTTGCAGAAGAGGACCCTTTAAGCAACCGACGGTGGAACCAAGGCTTACTCCTTTAAGCAGACCAACAAATCTACTTTGCTATCAACATTTCTGTTACCAGTTAGAATGGACCCCAAAATGGGGTAATCCCACTATAGGAAATACCTTGTCCTGGGTTTTGAGATCCTCATGATATAGTAAAGAAGTATCCTTGAGGTCCACCCCCCAGTTTACAGATACTATCTTGGGTGGCTCTACACCGTGCCATTTATTCCTACCATGGCTGGACAGCCCCAATTCTTTCCCAACCATGGTCTCATCACTGTCAAGGATCATGAGGGCTCTCTGTTTCAGTAAAGGGGGCTTCAAGGAACCTGCGATGCCTTGAGATCCATATTCTGACCCAGGATTCTGTCTCTCAGTCTGCAACCAAAATGGATACACTCACTGACCTTGATATGCCCAGGTATCTGTCGGCATACATGGTGGGGAAGGCCTCCTATTCAGACTTACCTGACATCAACCACACTAGAGATCACAGGGATGCCAAGCTCTAGTCAAGGATCCCAGGAGTCTCAACCTGTGTCAGGGAAGGCTCACCCTTGGATTCATTCCAGGGCTAAGAAGAGGTCTCTGTGGGATTCATCCCAGGGCTAAGAGAGGTTTACTAGTTTTTTTCTCTGTCCTGGTTTTCCTCTGTCCTGGCTAGTTTTTCCAGATGGGAAACAACCAATAAATTCCTTGACAGGTGTCCTTAAGATGTATCCTTGATAACTGGGAGCTAGTTGACCCTCAGACTCTGAGACAAAGATGCTTAAGATTCTTATGTAACACTGAATGGTCAAAATATCCTCTAGGGGATGGAGAATGTTGGCCCCCAAAATGGGAGCTTTAATTACAATATCATCCTACAATTATATCTGTCCTGTAATAAACAAGGGAAATGGACAGAAATCCCCTATGTACAAATTTTCTTCCAATTAAAACATAAAGAAACTCTGCCTCAAGTATGAGATTGATGCGTGCCTTGAGTAAACCTGCTAGACAAATGGTGTTACATGCAGACAAACGAGAAAAAGAAGCCCCCATGAAGATTCAACTCCCACTGCTCCAAAATTACCTAGTGTTCCCTCCTCAGTATACCCAGAATTACTCCCTCTACCAGCTCAAGCGTGCCCTTTAGTCAAAACTTGAGGGGAATTCAGACTGACCTGGATCCATAAGCTCTCTTCCTCCTAGAGCTAAGGCAAATCGAACAGAATTTGGGAAGCTACATGGATGACCCAGGTATATATATATAGAGGCACTTCAACATATCACCTTGACCTTTCACTGAACATGGAATGATGTCATAGTCATATTTAATCAAACCTTATCTGGCCCCAAGGATGCTAAGGGCATAAGGGGGGCCCAAAAATATGTTACAGGGCTTAACAGATGCTGGGCTATGCTGTGCTCAGTTGCTTCAGTCATGGCTGACTCTGTGACCCTAGGAACTACAACCTGCCATTCTCCTCTGTCCAAAGGATTCTCCAGGCAAGAATACTGAAATGGGTTGACATGCTCTCCTTCATGGAATTTCCCCAACACAAGGATGGAACACATGTTTAGGTGTGTCTCTTGCATTGCAGGCAACATCTTTACTGCTGAGCCACTGGGGAATCCCACAAGGGTTCATATGTTAAGCAGTAAATATCCAGTGGGGGAAACAGCAGTTTTCTCTTTGGATCCCAACTGGAATTATAATGACCCTGATCACATTGAGAAAGGAGACCCTTTTCTTACCTATGTAAAGGCAGGACTGAAAGCAGCCCAACAGAAAATAATCAGCTATGCCTGAATCTCAGTAGTAACTCAGAAGCCCAATGAAAACTCCATCAACTTTTTGGAAAGACTATAAAAGGCCCTCCAAAATTCACTAACCTGGACCTAGAGTCCTATGAGGAACAGGTGATATTAAAAAAAAAAAAAGTTACTGCCCCAGTGTGCATCAAATATAATAATAAAGTTACAGAAGTTATGACAACAGGACCCTGTGACTTTGTTGGATGAGATGATCCAGACAGCCACTAATGCCTTTTACAATCAGGAGAAGGAAAGGGAGTCCAAAGCCCAGAAAAATGGGAAAATTAAGGAGACAAAGCACGGTCAGACGGTGGCCACCCTCCAGGTGACTATGAAAAACTCAAATTTCAATTCCTTAAAAGACAGTTCAGTTTAGTCCCTCAGTTGTGTCCAACTCTTTGTAACCCCTTGGACTGCAGCACGCCAGGATTCCCTGCCCATCACCAATTCCCAGAGCTTACTCAAACTCATGTTAATCGAGTCAGTGGTATCATCCAACCATCTCATCCTCTGTTGTCCCCTTCTCCTTCAGCATCAGGGTCTTTTCCAATGAGTTAGTTCTTCACATCAGGTGGCCAAATTATTGGAGCTTCAGCTTCAGCATCAGTCCTTCCAGTGAATATTCGGGGCTGATTTCCTTGAGGATTAGCTGGTTTGGTCTCCTTCCAGTCCAAGGGACTCTCAAGAGTCTTCTCTACCACCACAGTTCAAAAGCATCAGTTCTTTTGTGATCAGCCTTCTTTATGATCCAACTCTCACATCCACTGGACCACTGGAAAAACCATAGCCTTGACTAGGCAGACCTTTGTTGACAAAGTAATATCTCTGTTTTTCAATATGCTCTCTAGGTTGGTCATAACTTTTTTCCCAAGAAGCAAGAGTCTTTTAATTTCATGGCTGCAGTCACCATCTGCAGTGATTTTAGAGCCCAAGGAAATAAAGTCTGTCACTGTTTCCATTGTCTCCCCCATCTATTTGCCATGAAGTGATGGGACCAGATGCCATGATCTAAGCATTTTCAGTGTTAAGTTTAAGCCAACATATTACTCTCCTCTTTCACTTTGATCAAGAGGTTCCTTAGTTCTTTTTTACTCTCTTCCATAAGGGTGGTGTCAGCTGTATATCTGAGGTTATTGATATTTCTCCTGGCAATCTTGATTCCAGCTTGTGATTCTTCCAGCCCAGCATTTCTCATGATGTACTCTGCATATAAGTTAAATAAGCAGGGTGACAATATATAGCCTTGACACACTCCTTTTTCTATTTGGAACCAGTCTGTTGTTCCATGTCCAGTTCTAACTGTTGCTTCCTGACCTGCATACAAATTTCTCAAGAGGCCAGTAAAGTGGTCTGGTATTCCTATTTCTTGAAGAATTTCCCACAGTTTGTTGTGGTCTACACAATCAAAGGCTTCGGCATAGTCAATAAAGCAGAAATAGATGTTTTTCTGGAATTCTCTTGCTTTTTCTATGATCCAATGAAAACCCCATCATCTTTTTGGAAAGACTAAAAGAGTCCCTTCAAAAGTTCACAACCTGGACCTAGTGTCCTGTGAGGGACAGGTGATATTAAAGGACAAGTTACTGACCCAATGTACATCAGAAATAACAATAAAGTTATAGAAGTTGCAACAACAGGACTCCATGTCCTCATTGAACGAGCTGATCTAGACAGCCACTAATGCCTTTTACAGTTGGAAGCAGGAAAGGGAGTCCAAGGCTTTTCCTTAAAAGCAAGTTATAAAAATAAATAAATAAATGCCTGATCTGTAGACAGGTGAGGCATTGGGCTAAAGCATGTCCAAATTGTGACAAGCCTCCTACCATGGCCTGCTTCAAATTGCATCAACAGGACACTCGGTGGCACTTTGCCCTTGGGTCCCAAGAACCCCAAAATCAAGTGCCAAGCCCTCCCTTGTGATGGCCCAGTAAGACTGAAGCAGCCCACTCCAGCCAGCCCTCCTGTCACAGATAACCTTTGCAGAATTGGAATCAAGAGTGCAACTGGATGTGGCATGTAGGTCTGAGAATTGTCTGATCAACACAGGGACTGCCTCCTCTGTCCTGACCTCCTATTCTGAAGGCTTCTTCCCCAAATCCTTATGATTTTGGTTGTCACAGGAAGAAGAGTTACTAAAAGATCCACCCAGGCACTTCTCTATTGCTGGGGTGAACAGAAATTCTCCCAGCAGTTTCTGGTAGTTCCTGAGTGCCCTACACCACTGTTGGGAAGAGACATACTCTCCAAGCTGGGGAACACTCTTGTCATGGAGACATCTCAATCCCCAAGGCTTTACAACTTCTGATGACAGCAGAGAAGACTCACTATCCCTCCAACAGGGAAAGCCCAAGAACCCTGAGAAAATTAAATTGACCCCCAAGTTTGGGACCACGGGATCCCTGGGCAAGAACACTGGTCAAAGCCCATCATTATAACCCTCAGAAACCTCACTCAGTTCCCCAGGTGGGAATGATATCCAATAAAAAAGGAAGCCAGGGCAGGACTACAACTCCTGATATATAAGTTCCTTTCCTGTAGATTATTAATTCCCACTAATGCAACATGGGATAGCACAATTTTTCCTGTAAAGAAAAAGGGTGGAACATGGAATATGGTCCAGGACCTAAGAGTTATAAATGATGTTGTGGTCTGACTGCACACAATGATCATCAATCCATATGTTATCTTTGGCAAGATCCCTCCTGTTGTAAGGTGTTTTACTGTCCTAGATCTTAAAGATGCATTGTTTTCCATATCACTGGCTGGAAAACCCCAGTTTATTTTTGCCTTTGAATGGTAGGCCCCAGGAGAAAACTATTAAGTAACTTGGATGGTATTACCCCAAGTGTTTAGACAGTTCCACCTGTAGGGTTTCCCTGGTGGCTCAGACAGTAGAGAATCCGCCTGGATTGCAGAAGACCTGGGTTAAATCCCTGGTGTGGGAAGATCTCCTGGAGATGGGAACTGCTACCCACTCCAGTATTCTTGCCTGGAGAATTCCATGGACAGAGGAACCTGGTATGCTACAGCCTGTGAGGTTGCAAAAAGTTGGACACGAATGAGAAACTTTCACTTTTTAGCCAAGACCTTCTAGATCTAGAGTTGGGACTGGGGAGAAAAATAATACAGTATGTAGATATTTATTACTTTGCCCAGCTGAAAAAGAATGGGCTCACTAACACATGGTACAGCTTCTAAACTTCCTGGCAGAACAATGATATAAGGTCTCCTGTGCCAAGGCACATTTAGTCTACCCAGAAGCAGTTTACTGAGGATACAAATTGCCCATGGACAAGAAGTCTTTACTCTGATCAAGCACAGGGAATATTCCAAATACCCAGTCCTATGACCCATAAACAACTACGAACCTTTTTAGGGCTGACTACTGCAGAATTTGGATACCCAGTTACGGTATTATAGCACAGCCCCTCTATGAGAACCTAAAGGGACAAGATGACACTATCCCATTGACATGGCGACCACCCTAGGAAAAAGCAATATCTACCTTAAAAGAGGGATTGATTAGGGTTCCTGTACTGAGACTACCAGAGCAAGAAAAGTCATTTCAACCGTATAGTCATGAAAGGGAAGCAATGTTTTTTTTTTTTTTTTTGGAAGCAATGGTCTTGAGAGCCCTAACTCAGAGGTTGCAGTCCAAACACTAGCCAGTGGGATACTTATCTAAAAAACTTGACCCAATAGCTTAGGGATGCGCTTCTTGGCTTTGAAATACAGCTGCCATTGCATGTTAGAGGGTGCTCTCAAGTTCTCACTGGGGGAAATCTAACCTTATTCACCAATCACTGGGGAAATCAACTCCTCAATGGAAAAGGTCATTTGTGGGTGTCAGACCAGAGGATCCTCAGATATCAGGTAATGCTATTGGAAAACCTGGGATTGACCATAGTCTCCTGCAGGACACTCAATCCCGCTACTCTCTTACCCTTACCAGAAGAGTCTCTCCCCTTCCACTCTTGCCTAGAGACCATAGAGCATTGGACAAAGTCCTAAGAGGGATTATCAGTGGATCTTCTGGTCAATTCTGAAGCGTTTGGTACACTGATGGGAGCAACTTTGTCTTAGGTGGAAAAAGGAGAGCATGATATGCTGTAGTTTCCAATCATGAGACCATAGAGGCTAAACCTTTACCACCAGGAACTTTAGCCCAATTGGCTGAGCTTATAGCTCTGACCGGAGCATTAGAGCTGGGAAAAGGGAAAAGAGTAGCTACTCACACTGACTCCAACTATGCCTGCATGCTTCCATTTGGAAAAAGAGAGGCCACTTGACCACCCAAGGGTCCTCAGTCAAGTACGATAACCAAATCATCAAGCTCTTGGGAGCAGTCCATCTGACTGTCAAGGTTTCAGTCTCCCACTGCAGGGGACATCAAAAAGGAAGTATAGAGGTGGCACAAGGGAACCAGGCTGCTGATCAGACAGCTAAGAGAGCAGTACTACAGAGTAATGACCTAATAGGGGTTACCACCCTAGTTCCACAGTCTACCCTGCCAGAAACTCCTTCATATATCGAAGATGAGACTCTCAAGACTAAAGCCTCAACTTAGAGCTTCCAACAAGACCAAAAGGAGAGACATTTCATTCCGCCCAGGTACCTCCAATGGAAATAAGTTAACCCCCTACATGACACCACTCATCTAGGGGACAAAGCTCGCCAAAGATAACTGGAAAGATATATTGGAGGAATGGGCCTCCAAACAACCATATGGCAAGTGGTCTTCTCATCTTTCATTGCCAACAAAATAACTCCTAATGAGTTTGAAAGCCCAGTAGACCCAGTATGTCCAATAGCAAGGAATATACCCAGGGGAAGATTGGCAGATAGACTATCCATATGCAGGCCTCTCATGGATATAATTATCTACTGGTCATTGCAGATGCCTCCATAGGGTGCACTGAAGGCTTTCCCACTTGGGCTGAAGAAGTGGTTAAAAAAAAAAAAAACAAAAGCTGCTTCATGAAATTATTCCAAGTTTTGATCTGCCCTGGTAGCTCATATGGTAAGGTCTGCCTGAAATGCAGGAGACCTGGCTTAGATCCTTGGGTTGGGAAGATTCCTTGGAGAATGAGATGGCAACCCACTCCAGTATTCTTGTCTGGGAAATCTCATGGACAGAGGAGACTGATGAGTGACAGTCCATGGGGTTGAGTGACAGAGGGACTGACACTTTCACTTTCACTTGGTCTGTCCAGGTCACTACAAAGTGACAATAGGGCCTCATTTACTTCTAAAGTCACCCAAAGGTTAAAAAAGTATTGGGCATTATCTATTACCTCCACTGCACATGGAGGCCTCAGTCTTCAGGAAAAGTAGAAAAAGCCAGCAAATTCTTAAGATCAGCAGTAAAAAAGATAACCCAGGAGACCTCTTCCAGGTTGGAGGAGACTTTGCCAATAGCCTGTCTTTGCATTCACATGACTTCTAAAGAACAGTTCAGTCTTAGCCCCTATGAGGTGCTATGTGAGAGACCGTTTATGTTAATGACCTCCTTTTAGATCTAGAAACTCAGGCTCTCTGATCTTACACTATGGAGGTTGGACAATTCCATCAAGAAATGCACTTGTGGGGTGTCAACCAGGACCCAAAAGACTGAGGGACTACCACTATATGCCCCAGGGACCCAATTACTAATCAAGGTGTGGAAAGATGAGCTCCTGAAGGCTCAGTTCGAGCCCACATGAAAGGACCCATGAGCTATCAAACTTTCTACCCCTACAGCAATCTAAGTACCAGGGCACAACTCCTATGTACAGCACTCTTGAGTCAAGCCATGGAAGGGAAAAGGAGAAGACACCCAGTACACCTGTGAGCTCCTGAGAGAACTTCAATACCTATATAAAACTATGGATAAATGCCATTCTGATGAACATCCAGGGAATTTAACTTCTCAGAATAAGCCTACTGCTCTGTCTATACTTCATTACTATCCCTCTCTTGGTGTGCCTATCCCAAGAAAACCTCACCTCTACTATTCCCAAAGAATTGGGCATCCTCTCTCTTGAGGGGGGAAATGTTAGCTTGTTAGAGTAGGGAGAAAGGGGCCAAAAATGGCGATTAGAGGAAGTGGCAGTTAGAAGACCATATACATGAAGGGTGGGAAGAAGAAGAGGAGGAGGAGGAGGAGGAGAAGAAACTGCACACCTGAGTGAAGACTTCCAGCAGGAGAACAAGCCCAACACACCCTCTTCTCTGATTGGTCTTGGACATATGCCCCATTTGCATCTCCTTCCCAGATTGGTCTTGGGCATAACATACAGGGTGTTATTTGCATAGGACATAGTCAATCATGCCCCAGGGGCCACTCAGGGGATGGAACAAGGGATATACAAGAGGGAAATAAAAATGGGACAGGGCCAATCCTGCCAGGGTTGGTCTGCTCTCATGTCTTGAGTGTTTGCCTATTGTCTACTGCTTTCTCAAATAAATCCTGCCTACTTGAGCTGTGCTGGTCTGTCATTTAAATTCTTTGCTATGATGAGACAAGAACCAAGGAAGAACTGACTTGACACAAGTTTTCATTAAGTATTGATATCTGAGTTCTGTTAAACTATTATACAATGTATGTTGCTGCAATTGTATCTTTAAAATTAATATTTTTAATATGGAAGTTTTGTGTTTTTATCAAAATAGATTCTTAGATGAAAAAACAGGTTAATCAAGGTAGAAATTGTTACTCTACTTAGTTGGTTGCTATTACAAAAGTTCACTTATTATGGTGATTTATTTTTTAATTGGAAGATAAGTGCTTTAAAATATTGTGGTAGTTTCTGCCATATATCAACATGAATCAACCATATGTAGCATATGACCTCTCTCTCTTGAACCTCCTTTCCACTTCCCACTCTATTCCACCCCTCTAGATTGTTACATAACACCGTTTTGGACTCCCTGCATCATACAGAAAATTCCCACTGGTTACCTGTTTTACATATGGTAATATATGTCTTTCATTGGGAACCTTATCTTTGACAAAGGAGGCAAGAATATACAACGGAGAAAAGACAGTCTCTTTAATAAGTAGTGCTGGGAAAACTGAACAGTTCCAAGTAAAAGAATGAAACTAAAACTTCTCCTAACACCACATACAAAAATAAATTCAAACTGTATTAAAGAGTTAAAAGTAAGGCCACATAGGCAGCACAGTCCCTGATATAAACTATGTCAAGATCTTCTATGACCCACATCCTCGAATGATGGAAATAAAAACAAAAATAAAAAAATAGGGCCTAATTAAAAAATTTTTTTGCACAGTAAAGGAAACGATTAACAAGGTGAAAGGAAAACCATCAGAATGGGAGAAAATGATAGCAAATGAAACAACTGACAGAGGGTTGATCTCCAAAATATACAAGCATCTCATGCAGCTCAAGACCAGAAAAACAGACATTTCAATCAAAAAGTGGGTAGACCACTCAATAGACATTCTCTAATGTCTTCTTCTTCTAAAGAAGATATACAGATGGCTAATAAACACATGAAAAGATGCTCAGCATCACTCATTATTCAGTTCAGTTGCCCAGCAGTATCTGCCTCTTTGTGATACCATGGACTGCAGGATACCAGGCTTCCCTGTCCATCACCAGCTCCTGGTGCTTGCTCAAACTCACGTCCATCGAGTCGGTGATGCCATCCAACCATCTCATCCTCTGTCGTCCCCTTCACCCCCTGCCTTCAATCTTTCCCACCATCAGGGTCTTTTCCAAAGAGTCACTTCTTTGCATCAGGTGGCAAAAGTATTGGAGCTTCAGCTTCAGCATCAGTCCTTCCAATGAATATTCGGGACTGATTTCCTTTAGGATTGACTGGTTTGATCTCCCTGCAGTCCAAGGGGCTCTCAAGAGTCTTCTCCAACACCCCAGTTCAAAAGCATCAATCCTTTGGTGCTCAGCTGTCTTTATTTTGCTCGTTATTAGAGAAATGCAAATCAAAACCACAATGAGGTATTACCTCACACTTGTCAGAATGACCATCAACAAAAAAATCTACAAACAACCAGTCCTGGAGAAGGTATGGAGAAAAGGGAACCCTCTTGCTTTGCTGGTGGGTATGAAATTCACCTTTTAAAAATAATGAAGAGAAACATAAACAACAACAAAAATGAATATTTAACTCCATCTTGAGTGTTCCAAATGTAAACACACTTGTCTTTCTTACTACAGATTCTCACTTTTAGGTTCTGAATTTTTTATTTACACATGCAGTTCTTCACTGTGGCTTTCAGTCAACAGCTCATTATTAGATAATAAGCCAACTTAAAAGGAGGGCTATGTGTTGATAACTATAATTCCCCCTAAAAATGTGCAATCAGGTTGTTGTGAAGGATCATTCATAGCAGGATGCTGAACTCAAGAAGCACTTAGAATGCAGAAAGAGTCAGATTGAAATGGATTTCTCTTTCTTCAGTGCTGACAAAAACTTGTCATGAAAAATCAAGTGACAGTACTGACCAACATGGATTCTATACTAAGAATCAACATTAAAAAACAATGACACAATGCACATGAAAAAAAAAAGCATTGGAAGTAAACCTTTATGCAGCTTAGTGACCTTCAACCACTGATAAACGTTTCATGGTACAGTGCATTTTTGATGATTTTTAAGATACCAAGAAATAAATATAGAATTTATTTCTAGTCATATCAAAATAAATGTCCAATAAACTATATGTGGACATAATTAAAATTAATTTTTATGTCCACCTCCAAAATCTTCTTATGACTCATATCAGCCTACTATATTGATAAGAAACAAGACAATTCATATCCTCTCATTTAACACTGAACTCCACTCAGTCATGTGAACAGGGACAATGACAATGAGAAGAGCATGTGAAAAGCAAGATCTTTGCTCTCTATAAACAGATGGATAATATTTACTCACTTAATTGCATGTTAATCACAAGCAAGGTCTGATTAATCCAACGATACATATGTGATAACCCTTGCTTTTCAGGGTAAGAAACATAAGATTGTGACACAATCACACACTTACATGTAACATAAGGGTACTAGCAACTGTAAGACCCATCCATGTTTAATGTGCCACCAAAAAGAAAAAAAATGCTTTAATTGGACCTCAAAACATTGCTTTCTTCTTCCTTAGAATTCTTATTTTATATTATTTACATAGCTCTTTTAGATTTACTTAGATAGATTTGTGCAAATGCAAACATTTCAATATCAACAAAATAAATTGGTTCAAGTATTCCCACATGTTTTTTCACATTCAGAGATGAATTTTATGAATCACTTTCAATTCAGAATCATTGATATTTGTTTCTTCCCCATAAGTATCAGTTAGCTTTTGCTGAATAACAAACTGCCTAAAACTCAAAGGCATACAACAATAAACTTTTTCTGAGTTCAGCAAATATGAAGCTAGCTGGGTGCTGGCTACATGGTTTGTGTGATTTTAGGTAGATTTACTTAGACATTGGGGGCCAGTTGACTTTGGGCATGTGTGTCATCTTCACATGTATCTCATCTTCCAGCAGGCTACTCTCAGAATGTTCTCACATTGGTGGCTAATACTCCTTGTCACCTGTTTTTCCATCATGTACATTAATTCTCTACTGGTCAAAATAAGAGCCCAGTGCCTGAATGTGGGTTAGGCCAATGCCACCACCATGGAAAGACACCGCAGAGTAACATTGCAGAGGGAGCTCATGTTGAGAAGTTTGAGACCTGAAACTATCCGTGTGTCTATCCTACCACCTGGGTGTTTTCAGTGCCTCCAGGAATGTTTTATGAGTCTGCATTTCTGAAAAAAAAAAAAAAAAATAACAGCTTTGATATTGTCCCAGGGCTTTCTTACAAACACACATTCTGTAAGTTTTAAAGCCCATGGATAATGACAACTATTTCATGACTGCTGTTTGCATTTTCACGATTGTAATAATCAGCGATTAGAAATGTGAAAGAATGAATATGCATTAAAACAATGAATTATGAAATATTATATTCCCTAAGTAATATTCCATGTGGGAAAATTATTTTATTATATAGTCCTGGGAAAATATCGTTTCCCTTGAAGAACTTTTTTTTTTTCCTTTTTGACTAGAAGAATTATACCATATATATTACTGGAAACTCAGTTCCATATTTGGTCCAGAGAGAGTAACACCATTAACACTCCTGGCTCTCACACTTGCTCCTTTATCTTCCTGGACTTGATTTCTTAGCTTTTTTTAGAAGTTACATTTTAGGACTGTTGTGATGAATAAGTTTGGTAACAGAGTTCTGAAGCACTTGTAGCAATGCCTGACAAACACTAAGTGCTCAGTAGAAGTTATATCTCATTAATACTATTTGTTTTATTTTTATTCCCTTTATAAACTGCCTCAAATATATTATGAGAAAATGAATGCAACAAATATAAAATTTTGAGAACTGTTTATAAAAGCATCATAGATTTCAGAAGATGAAGCACAGCTTTAAGATGATATTTACACAAACAAAAAGGAAAACATTGGCAGGGGGTATTCACAAAAAATAAGCAAATAGAAAATGGCATCTAATAAGTGTTTCTTGACATGAACAAATAACTGATCTCTCCCCATATTTTTGGATTCATATTATAATGTCTCCATTTCAAACTCTTCTTTCTGGCTGAAACATCCTATTTGATCTCAGTCTAACTACTGTCCTGACCTCATTTTGCACTCTTCACCCACTACATTCAAGGTAAATGTACACACCAAGCAGGTACTTTAATTTTGGTCTTCACTATAGCTCTTCCTCTCCCTGGAATGCTCTGTTCCTGAACCTCAGGCATTGACTCTTTATTATGAGTCATCCTGGTATCTAAAACTCCAGTGCCAAACCTCAGATAGGTCTTTCCTGAAGACCTCTGCCCTAAATAAAGTATACCTATCACATGACCTGATTTCCATCACGTATGTAAGCACTTATCACAACTTGATGTGCTTTCTTGTCTATTTACTTTCTTGTCTCTTATCCTTTGCTTCCACTACACTTCTAAATAGAATCTAAGTTCAGTTAAAGCAGGGACATTTTTTGTCCTATTCTGATAAGTCTCCAGCATCTACATTCCAGAGTACTAGTGGAACATGTAAGTTCTCAATAAGTATCTGCTGAAAAATAAACTAATCTATAGAAAACTTATAGAAAGAAAACTAACCTTATAGAAAACTATAAGACACTAACGAAAGAAAACAAAGATGACACAAATAGATGGATATACAATATTCTAGGATTGGAAGTATCAATATTGCAAAAATTATTATACTACCAAAAGCAATCTGTAGATTTAATGCAATCCTGATCAAACTACTAATTCCATTTTTCACAGAACCAGAACAAACAATTTTACAATTTTTATGGAAACAAAAAACACCTTGAATAGCCAAAGCAATCTTGAGAAAGAAGAATGGAGCTGGATGAATTAACCTTCCCAACTTCAGACTACACTAAAAAGCTACAGTCATCAAGACATTAGGGTACTGGCACAAAAATAGAAATACAGACCAAGGGAACAAGACAGAAAACCCAGAGACAAATATATGTAACTATGGGCACTTTATCTTTGACAAAGGAGGCAAAAATATGCTTTGGAGAAAAGACAGTATCTTTCAAAAAAATGGTGCTGGGAAAACTGGGCAGCAATGTGCAAAAGAGTGAAATTAGAACACTTCCTAAGACCACAAACAAAAGTAAATTAAAGATGTATTAAAAACCTAAATGTAAGACCAAAAACTATAAAATTCTTAGACAAAAACATAGGCAGAACACTCCTGACATAAACTGCAGCAAAATCCTCTATGACCCACCTCTTAATAATGGAAATAAAAACAAAACTAAACAAATGGGACCTAATGAAACCTAAAAGATTTTACACACGAAGGAAACTATAAACAAGGTGAAAAAAAGAAAATCCTCAGAATGGGAGAAAATAATAGCAAACAAAAGACCTGACAAAGGACTAGTCTCCAAAATATACAAGAAACTCATGAAGCTCAAGATGAGAAAAACAAACAACCCAATCAAAAAGCTGTCAAAAGGCAGAAATTTCTCCAAAGAAGACATACAGGTGGCCAATGGACATGTTAATAGACAGATGAAAAAATGCTCAATATCACCCATTATTAGAGAAATGCAAATCAAAACCACATGAAGTATAACTCACACTAGTCAGATTGGCCATCATCAAAAAGTCTACGAACAATAAATGCTAGAAAGAGTGTGGAGAAAAGGTAACCTTCTTTCACTGTTGGTGTGAATGCAAACTGATACAGCCACTATTGAAAATAGTGTGGAAATTCCTTCAAAAATTAGGAACAAAACTACAATATGGCCTAGAAATCCCACTACTGAGAATATACCCTGAAAAAAACATAATTGGAAAAAAAAAAATATATATATATATATATACCCCAAAGGTCATTGTAGCACTACTTATAATAGCTAGGGCATGGAGGCAACATAGACATCCATCAACAGATGAATAGATAAAGAAATTGCGGTACATATACACAATGGAATATTACTCAGCTATACAAAGAAATGAAAGGGGAAATTAAGAATTACACAATAATAGTGGGAGACTAATACCCAAATCACATCTATGGATAGATCAACTAAACAGATAATTAACAAGGAAACACAAACTTTAAATGATACAATAGACCAGTTAGACCTAATTGATAACTATAGAACATTTCACCCTGAAATAATGAATTTCACCATTTTCTCAAGTGCACACGGAAACTTCTCCAGGATACATCACATCCTGGGCCATAAATCTAGCCTTGGTAAAATCAAAAAAATTGAAATCATTCCAAGCATCTTTCTGACATCAATGCAGTAAGATTCGATCTCAATTACAGGAGAAAAACTATGAAAAACTGCAACATTTGGAGGCTGAACAACACGCTGATGGATAAACAACAAATCACAGAAGAAATCAAAAAAGAAATCAAAATATGCACAGAAATGAATAAAATGAAAATACAGTATTTTATTCTTTTTGTGCAATATTGTAAAGTAATAGGCCTCTGAATAAAATAAATATTTTTAAAAAATGAAAACACAACAACCCAAAACCTGTGGGATACTGTAAAAGCAGTGTAAAGGGGAAAGTTGATAGAAATAGAGGCATACCTCAAGAAAAAAGAAAAAAAGTCAAATAAATAACCTAACTCTACACCTAAAGTAACTAGAAAAGGAAGAAATGGAGAATCCCAGGGTTAGGAGAAGGAAATAAATCTTAAAAATTAGGGCAGAAATAAATGCAAAAGAAACAAAAGAGACCATAGCAAAAATCAACAAAGCCAAAAGCTGGTTCTTTGAAAAGATAAGTAAAATTCACAAACCATTAGCCAGACTCATGAAGAAACACAGGGAGAAAAATCAAATCAATAAAATTAGAAATGAAAATGGAGAGATCACAACAGACAACACGGAAATACAAAGGATCATACGAGACTAGTATCAGCAATTATATGCCAATAAAATGGACAACTTGGAAGAAATGGACAAATTTTTAGAAAAGTACAACTTTCCAAAACTGAACCAAGAAGAAAAGAAAATCATAACAGACCCATTAAAGCACAGAAAGTGAAACTGTAATCAGAAATCTTCCAGCAAACAAAAGCCCAGTTCCAGACAGCTTCACAGCTGAATCATACCACAAATTTAGAAAAGAGCTAACACCTATACTACTCAAACTCTTCCAGAAAATTGCAGAGGAAGATAAACTTCCCAACTCATTCTATGAGGCCACCATCACCCTAATACCAAAACCTGACAAATATGACACAAAGAAAGAAAACTACAGGCCAATATCACTGATGAACATAGATGCAAAAATCCTTAACAAAATTCTAACAATCAGAATCCAACAACACATTAAAAAGATAATCCAGCATGACTAAGTGGGTTTTATCCCAGGGATGCAAGGATTCTTCAATATCCACAAATCAATCAATGTAATGCATCACATTAGCAAATTGAAAATCAAAAGCCATATGATTATCTCAATAGATGCAGAGAAAGCCTTTGGCAAGATTGAACATTCATTTATGATGAACAACTCTCCAGAAAGCAGGAATAGAAGGAACATACCTCAATAATAAAAGCTATCTATGACAAACCCACAGCAAACATTATCCTCAATGGTGAAAAATGGACAGCATTTCCCCTAAAGTCAGGAACAAGACAAGGGTGCCCACTTTCACCACTACTATTCAACATAGTTCTGGAAGTTCTGGCCACAGCAATCAAAGCAGAAAAAGAATAAAATGAATCCAAATTGGAAAAGAAGAAGTAAAACTCTCACTGTTTGCAGATGACATGATCCTCATGATCCTCTACATAGACAACCCTAAAGACGCCACCAGAAAATTACTAGAGCTAATCAATGAATATAGTAAAGTTGCAGGATATAAAATCAATACACAGAAATACTTTGCATTCCTATACACTAATAATGAGAAAATAGAAAGAGAAATTAAAGATAAATTCACCATTGCAACGAAAAGAATAAAATGCTTAGGAATATATCTACCTAAAGAAACTATAGACCTATGTATAGAAAACTATAAAACACCACTGAAAGAAATCAAAGAGGATACTAATAGATGGAGAAATATACCATGTTCATGGATCTGAAGAATCAATATAGTGAAAATGAGTATACTACCTAAAGGAATCTATAGATACAATGCAATCCCTACCAAGCTACAAACGGTATTTTTCACAGAGCTAGAACAAATAATTTCACAATTTGTATGGAAATACAAAAAACCTCAAATAGCCAAAGCAATCTTGAGAAAGAAAAAAGGAACTGGAGGAATCAACTGCATGACTTTAGTCTCTACTACAAAGCCACAGTCATCAAGACAGTATGGTACTGGCATGAAGACAGAAATATAGATCAATGGAACAAAATAGAAAGCCCAGAGATAAAACCACACACCTGCGCGGGTGCAGGAGGGCCTAGAGGAGCCATCCCATGTTGAAGTTCAAGAAGGGTGGCGGTGAGGAGATACCCCTCATCCAAGGTAAGGAGCAGCAGCTGTGCCTTGCTGGAGCAGCTGAGAAGAGATACCCCACGCCCAAGGTAAGAGAAACTCAAGTAAGATGGTAGGTGTTGCAAGAGGGCATCAGAGGGCAGGCACACTGAAACCATACTCACAGAAAACTAGTCAAACTATTCACATTAGGACCACAGTCTTGTCTAACTCAATGAAACTAAGTCATGCCTGCAGGGCAACCCAAGATAAGTGGGTCATGGTGGAGAGGTCTGACAGAACGTGGTCCACTGGAGAAGGGAATGGCAAACCACTTCAGTATTCTTGCTTTGAGAACCCCATGAACAGTATGAAAAGGCAAAATGATAAGATACTGAAAGAGGAACTCCACAGGTCAGTAGGTGCCCAATATGCTACTGGAGATCAGTGGAGAAATAACTCCAGAAAGAATGAAGGGATGGAGCCAAAGCAAAAACAATATCCAGCTGTGGATGTGACTGGTGATAGAAGCAAGGTCTGACTCTGTAAAGAGCAATATTGCATAGGAACCTGGAATGTCAGGTCCATGAATCAAGGCAAATTTGAAGTGGTCAAATAAGACATGACAAGAGTGAACGTTGACATTCTAGGAATCAGCGAAATAAAATGGACTGGAATGGGTGAAAATTTAACTCAGATGACTGTGGGAAGGAATCCCTCAGAAGAAATGGAGTAGCCATCATCGTCAACAATAGAGTCTGAAATACAGTACTTGGATGCAATCTTAAGAACGCCAGAATGATCTCAGTTCATCTCCAAGGCAAACCATTCTTTATCACAGTTATCCAAGTCTATGCCCCAACCAGTAACGCTGAAGAAGCTGAAGTTGAACGATTCTATGAAGACCTATAAGACCTTTTAGAACTAACACCCCAAAAAGATGTCCTTTTCATTATAGGGGACTGGAATGCAAAAGTAGGAAGTCAAGAAACACCTGGAGTAACAGGAAAATTTGGACTTGGAATGCGGAATGAACCAGGGCAAAGACTAATAGAGTTTTGCCAAGAAAATGCACTGGTCATAGCAAACACCCTATTCCAACAACACAACAGAAGTCTCTACACATGGACATCACCAGTTGGTCAACAGTGAAATCAGATTGATTACCATCTTTGCAGGCAAAGATGGAGAAGCTCTATACAATCAACAAAAACAAAACCAGGGGCTGACTGTGGCTCAGATCATGAACTCCTTATCACCAAATTCAGACTCAAATTGAAGAAAGTAGGGAAAACCGTTAGATCATTCAGGTATGACATAAATCAAATCCCTTATTATACAGTGGAAGTGAGAAATAGATTTAAGGGCCTAGATCTGATAGATGGAGTGCCTGATAAACTATGGAATGAGGTCCATGACATTGTATAGGAGACAGGGATCAAGACCATCACCATGGAAAAGAAATACAAAAAAGCAAAATGGCTGTCTAGGGAGGCCTTACTAATAGCTTAGAAAAGAAGAGAAGTGAAAGGCAAAGGAGAAAAACAAAGACATAAACATCTGAATGCAGAGTTCTAGAGAATAGCAAGAACAGATAAGAAAGCATTCTTCAACGATCAATGTAAAGAAATAGAGGGAAAGAACAGAATGGGAAAGACTAGAGATCTCTTCAAGAAAATTAGAGATATCAAGGGAACATGTCATGCAAAGATGGACTCGATAAAGGACAGAAACGGTATGGACCTAAGAGAAGCAGAAGATATTAAGAAGATGTGGCAAGACTACAAAGAAGGACTGTCCAGAAAAGATCTTCATGACCCGGATAATCACGATGGTGTGATCACTCATCGAGAGCCAGACATCCTGGAATGTGAAGTCAAGTGGGCCCTAGAAAGCATCACTACGAATGAAGCTGGTGGAGGTGACAGATTCCAGTTGAGCTGTTTCAAATCCTGAAAGATGATGCTGTGAAAGTGCTGCACTCAATATGCCAGCAAATTTGGAAATCTCAGCAGTGGCCACAGGACTGGAAAAGGTCAGTTTTCATTGCAATCCCAAAGAAAGGTGATGCCAAAGAATGCTCAAACTACTGCACAATTGTAGTCATCTCACATGCTAGTAAAGTAATGCTCAAAATTCTCCAGGACAGGCTTCAGCAATACATGAACCATGAACTTCCTGATATTCAAGCTGGTTTTAGAAAAGACAGAGGAACCAGAGATCCAATTGCCAACATCTGCTGGATCATGGCAAAAGCAAGAGAGTTACATAAAAAACATCTATTTCTGCTTTTTTGACTATGCCAAAACGTTTGACTGTGTGGATCACAATAAACTGTGGAAGATTCTGTGAGAGATGGGGATATGAGACCACCTGACCTGCCTCGTGATAAATCTGTATGCATTTCAGGAAGCAGCAGTTATAACTGGACACGGAACAACAGACTGGTTCCAAATAGGAAAAGGAGTACATCACGGCTTTATATTGTCACCCTGCTTATTTAACTTCTATGCAGAGTACATCAAGAGAAATGCTGGAGTGGAAGAAACACAAGCTGGAATCAAGATTGCCAGGAGGACTATCAATAACCTCAGATATGCAGATAACATCACCCTTATGGCAGAAAGTGAAGAGGAATTAAAAAGCCTCTTGATGAATGTGAAAGAGGAGAGTGAAAAAGTTGGCTTAAAGCTCAAAATTCAGAAAACGAAGATCATGGCATCTGGTCCCATCAATTCATGGGAAATAGACACGGAAAAGTGGAAACAGTGTCAGACTTTATTTTTTTGGGCTCCAAAATCACTGCAGATGGTGACTGCAGCCATGAAATTAAAAGACACTTACTCCTTGGAAGAAAAGTTATGACCAACCTAGATAGCATATTCAAAAGCAGAGACATTACTTTGCCAACTAAGGTCTGTCTAATCAAGGCTATGGTTTTCCCTGTGGTCATGTTTGGATGTGAGAGTTGGACTGGGAAGAAGACTGAGTGCCGAAGAATTGATGCTTTTCAACTGTGGTGTTGGAGAAGACTCTTGAGAGTCCCTTGGACTGCACGGAGATCCAACCAGGCCATTCTGGTGGAGATCAGCCCTGGGATTTCTTTGGAAGGAATGATGCTGAAGCTGAAACTCCAGTATTTGGCCACCTCATGCAAAGAGTTGACTCACTGGAAAAGACTTTGACATTGGGAGGGGCTGGGGGGTAGGAGGAGAAGGGGATGACAGAGGATGAGATGACTGGATGGCATCACTGACTCAATGGACGTGAATCTGAGTGAACTCCAGTTGGTGATGGACAGGGAGGCCTGGCGGGCTGCGATTCATGGGGTTGCAAAGAGTCGAACACAACTGAGCTACTGAAATGAACTTATGGACATCTTATGTTCTACAAAGGAGTCAAGAATATACAATGGAGAAAAGATAATCTCTTTAACAAGTGGTGCTGGGAAAATTGGTCAGCCACTTGTAAAAGAATGAAACTAGAACACTTTATAACACCATACACAAAAAGAAACTCAAAATGGATTTAAGATCTAAACGTTAAGTCCAGAAAATATAAAACTCGTAAAGGAGAACATAGCCAAAACAGCTTCTGCACAACAAAGGAAACTATAAGCAAGGTGAGAAGACAGCCTTCAGAATGGGAGCAAATAATAGCAAATGAAGCAACTGACAAACAACTAAGCTAAAAAATATACAAGCAACTCCTGCAGCTCAATTCCAGAAAAATAAATGACCCAATCAAAAAGTGGTCCAAAGAACTAAACAGACATTTCTCCAAAGAATACATACAGATGGATAACAAACACATGAAAAGATGCTCAACATCACTTATTATCAGAGAAATGCAAATCAAAACCACAATGAGGTACCAGTTCATGTCAGTCAGAATGGCTGCTATCCAAAAGTCCACAAGCAATAAATGCTGGAGAGGGTGTGGAGAAAAGGGAAGCATGTTATACTGTTGGAGTAAATGCAAACTAGTACAGCCACTATGGAGAACAGTGTGGAGATTCCTTAAAAAACTGGAAATAGAACTGCTTTATGACCCAGCAATCCCACTGCTGGGCATACACACTAAGGAAACCAGCACTGAAAGAGACATGTGTACCCCAATGTTCATCGCAGCACTATTTATAATAGCCAGGATGTGGAAGCAACCTAGATGTCCATCAGCAGATGAATGGATAAGATAAGAAAGCTGTGGTACATATACACAATGGAGTATTGCTGCTGCTGTTGCTAAGTCACTTCAGTCGTGTCTGACTCTGTGTGACCCCATAGACGGCAGCCCACCAGGCTCCCCCATCCCGGGAATTCTCCAGGCAAGAACACTGGAGCGGGTTGCCATTTCCTTCTCCAATGCATGAAAGTGTAAAGTGAAAGTGAAGTCGCTCAGTCGTGTCCGACTGTTCACGACCCCATGGACTGCAGCCTACCACGCTCCCCTGTCCATGGGATTTTCCAGGCAAGAGTACTGGAGTGGGGTGCCATTGCCTTACTCAGCCATTAAAAAGAATACATTTGAATCAGTTCTGATGAGGTGGATGAAACTGGAGCCTATTATACAAAGTGAAGTAAGCCAGAAAGAAAACCATCAACACAGTATACTAACACATATATATGGAATTTAGAAAAATGGTAATGATAACCCTGTATGCAAGAGAGCAAAAGAGACACAGATGTATAGAACAGTCTTTTGGACTCTATGGAAGAGGGAGAGGGTGGCACAATTTGGGGGAATGGCTCTGAAACATGTATACTATCATATGGGAAATGAATGGCCAGTCCAGATTCGATACAGGATGCTGGGGACTGACGGAGTAGGATGACCCAGAGGGATGGTACAGGGAGGGAGGTGGGAGGGGGGTTCAGGATGGGGAATACAAGTATGCTCGGGGTGGATTCATGTTGATGTGTGTCAGAACCAATACAATATTTTAAATTAAATAAATAAATAAATGGAAACAATGAAAAGAAATGCAAATTTAAAAAAAAGAAAGAAATGCATTTGAGTCAGTTTTAATGAGGTAGATGTTCCTAGAGCCTATTATACAGAGTGAAGTAAGTCAGAAAGAGAAAGGTACACATTGCATATTAACACACACACACACCCACACACATATGGAAACTAGAAAGATGATACTGATGAAACTCTACATTGCAGCAAAGAAGATGCAGACATAGGAGACAGAGTTTGGATACAGTGGTGGAGGAAGAAGGTGGGATGATTTGAGAAAGTAGTGTTGAAACACATGCATTACACGTGCATTATGTAAAATAGCTAGCCAGTGAGAATTTGTGGTATGACAGAGAATCCACATCCTGTGCTCTATGACAACCTAGAGGGGTGGGATGGAGAGGAAGATGCAAGGGAGGTTTTAAGAGGAAGAGGACATATACATATATATGTTTCTCTGATGAGACTGATTTCCTAAGTGTAATCAAGCAAGCTGCTGAAAATAAGCATATTTTAAAATAAAATAAAATATGATTTATCTGCTAACAGTGGGACTGATTAACCTAGGAAATGACTAAACATTTATCCTTCCTATATGTAAAGATTGCTTTCTTTAGGAGAAAAAAAGCATGAACATATAGATGTGGGTACAATTTTTAAAGGCAAAGAGGCAGTTGCAGGGATTTTATATGCATGCTGCTGCTGTTGCTGCTGCTAAGTCGCTTCAGCCGTGTCCAACTCTATGCGACGCCATAGATGGCAGCCCAACAGGCTTCCCCCACCTGGGGATTCCCCAGGCAAAACAGTGGAGTGGGTTGCCATTTCCTTCTCCAATATATCAAAGTGAAAGTGAAGTCACTCAGTCGTGTCTGACTCTTAGCGATCCCATGGACTGCAGCCTACCAGGCTCTTCCGCCCATGGGATTTTCCAGGCAAGAGTACAGGAATGGGTTGCCATTGCCTTCCCCTTATATAAATATATATATGTGTATATATATACACACACATATATATATATATATATATATATATCTGATTCATGTTAATATATGGCAGAGTCCAGCACAATATTGTAAAGTACTTATGTTGTAATTAAAAATATTTAAAAAAAGAGATGAATGGATAGTGCTATGGAAGAAGTATCCCCAAATGATGCATTTAGTATAATTTAAAATCAGAGGAAAGCTTATTTATATTATTAATATTTTCATAGTACACATATTTTCATAAAAATATGTATACTACTACTATTTACTAGTTGGTGACCATGGCTAACTTTCTTAACTCTTCTAAGGCTCAATTTTCACATTATGTAGAATGGTAATTTTTCACACAGGGTTCTGAGGGATAAACTGGATCATGCACACACATAGCATAATCCTTGACACAGAAAAAGCAAATGATAAACATTAGTTACTGTTACCTTATTTAAGCAATAGATTTAAAGATTAGTGTGTTAAACTTGTTCTGCACAAAGTAACATATTAGTATAGTTTATAAGGAGTTTATTTAAATATTACAATGAAGCATTTGATGAATATTAACAAACTAAAAGAGAAAACAGATCTGTGTAGATATAGAGATAACTGAAGAAGGAAGTTGTGATAATAGGGTGTAAGAATAGAGTTTAGAATGGGAGGACAAGTTGAGAGCTACCAAAAAAGTAAAGAAATGAAAAATTGGGGGGCAAAATTTGTTTCTCAAAAATGAATTGTTTCCATTTAAAGATATATTGGTTAGCTTTCAACTCAAAGTTGACTATTTAAATAATATGGATACTGCAGACGCATTTCATAACAGAACTATTTTAAAGAGAAGCAAAAACATGATCCAAACATTCAGCAATTGAAAGTATTTTTAACAACATAGTAGTTTGTTTAGGGAAGAATTCTAGTTTTGAATTTAATAAAATATAGCTACATATAGAGAATGTTAATAATAGTTTCAATTAAAGTATAATAGTAGCAAGTGTTTGTTTTGAATGAAAATTACTTTGATAACACACATATCTTAATTTTAAATTATCATAGAACTATATATATATTCACAGATAGATGATTGGTAGATAGGTGGTAGGTAGACGACAAATTTCAGCATCCTCATCATCAGCATTCCAGGTGATTTACTGCAAGTTTTTCTTAATCAAGTGTTGGTGGCAACACTGGTTCTCTGGAAGGGCCAATGATTCCAATGAGAAGCAAGCGGCCAGGACTAATGCCTACCTCACTGCAGGGCTATACTGGTGACAGTGGCGCTGTTGTCTACCACCTAGCCCAAACGATACTCACAAGGGAACACCAGAGCCCTTCCACAACCAACCCTCATTACAGAGCCCTCACCCCATCTCTGCAAGACATCCAGCCCCTGCCCACATCTGCCCCCATGCTGACTTCCAGGTGGATCTGGTTGGAGGAACTGACTCACAGCTTCAAGGAAGTCTGTAAAAGGTAGGTTAGCTTTTCGGCCTCCAGATAGGAGAGATTTGAAAAGGGTATAGAGTTTCAAATAATTGAAGGTATGTTGTAGATAATTCAGGATAATCTCCTATGTATTTTTTTTATTTTTTTAATTTAAATTTTTTTTTTTTTTTACTTTACCGTACTGTATTGGTTTAGCCATTCATTGACATGAATCCACCACAGGTGTACATGAGTTCCCAACCCTGAACCCCCGACCTTTTGCCTGTGGAAAGAGTAGGCAAGAGAGTCAGAGTGGGAGTGATGGGATATAAGAGAGATCTAATGGGACAATGCTGTCCTTGAAGATGGAAGACAGTCATGAACTGAGGAATGGAGGCAACTTCTAGAAGCTATAAAGGAAAAAAAAAATCTCTTCTAGCACCTCCAGATAGAACTGTAACCCTGTACCATTTTAATTCATCCCTGTGAGACCCACTTCATAACTTCTGATCTTCAGAACTGTGAAGTAATAAATATATATATATTGTTTAAGCCATTAAAAAAGGGGGGGGTATAGAGTGAGTCAACATACTGTCTGTCATATTGTCCCCAACCATATCTTAAAAGAAATCTTAACGTTAACAACAAGATGCCAAACTCCTGTTTGCTTTTATTTAAAAACTACACAACATCTGAGGCTCCTCTAGTAAAATATGTATTTCTTTCCTCACCAAAATATTTCTGAGAGATTCAAGAGACACATTATGCTTCTAACCAACATTCAAAATTCAAAGTTGCTACCCAAGAAGCTGCCTTGAGTCATGTTTACCCCATCTCTGATGACAGGGGCCACGTATCCTGCTCTGGCTACTTCCAATGTCCAAACATCTCAGAATTATAACATTACAATCACAACGTGACTTTTATTATGAACTGACCCTCAGGTAGAGGTTTCTCAAACGTTATCTTCTCCGTACCCTATAATAACTCAGTCTGGTGGATAGTACCTTCCCACAGCATCACCCAACCCCCATTTCTATGAGCAAAAAGTACTAAGATGCCACCAAAGCTCACTGATGTGGCAAATGGCAGAGCAAAAGCTCAAAATCAGGAGCATCATAGGGAAGTGGCAGGGAACCCTCAAGAGAAGGAAGAAAGGACCCCATCGTTGGCCCACTACCCAGATCACAGAGCTGCCACAAGTGTCCAGAGCCACACTACAGACTTTTGATGGAAAGATATGGTAAAATAAGTGGATTGTTCCAGTGAGATATAAATAACACTATTAATATTAAGAAAATACCGTTAAAATGAGATTAAATGCATGGTGTGTGTACTAATTACAAATGTACCATAATAAAAAAAATATTACTTATTTCTCCATATAAGTTTTAGGTTGTATCTCTACTCTCAGTGAATACACTATTTCCATTCTCTTCCCATCTATTTGCCATGAAATGATGGGGCCAGATGCCATGATATTAGTTTTCTGAAAGTTGAGTTTTAAGCCAAAGATCTCACTCTCCTCTTTCACTTTCATCAAGAGGCTCTTCAGTTCTTCACTTTCTGCCATAAGGGTGGTGTCATTTGCATATCTGAGATTATTGATATTTCCCCTGGCAATCTTGATTCCAGCTTTTGTTTCATCCAGGCCGGCATTTTGCATGATATATTCTGCATATAAGTTAAATAAGAAGGGTTACAATATACAGTCTTGACATACTCCTTCCTTGATTTGGAACCAGTCTGTTGTTCCATGCCCAGTTCTAACAGTTGCTTCTTGACCGGCATACAGATTTCTCAGGAGGCAGGTAAGGTGGTCTGGTATTCTCATAACTTTAAGAAATTTTCAGAATTTGTTGTGATCCACACAGTCAAAGGTTTTGATGTAGTCAATAAAGCAGAAGTAGAGGTTTTTCTGGAACTCAGTTGTTTTTTTGATAATCCAACGATTTTGATCTCTGGTTCCTCTGCCTTTTCTAAATCCAGCTTGAACATCTGGAAGTTCATGGTTCATGTACTGTTGAAGCCTGGCTTGGAGAATTTTGAGCACTACTTTACTAACATGTGAGATGAGCATAGTCGTTCAGTAGTTTGATTATTCTTTGGCATTGCCTTTCTTTGGAATTGGAATGAAAACTGACATTTTCCAGTCCTGTGACCACTGTTGAGTTTTCCAAATGTGCTGGCATATTGAGTTCAGCACATTCACAGCATCATCTTTTAGGATTTGAAAAAGCCCAGCTGGAATTCCATCACCTCCACTGGCTTTGTTGATAGTGAAGTTTCCTAAGACCTGCTTGACTTCGCACTCCAGGATGTCTGGCTCTAGATGAGTGATTGCACCATTGTGGTTATTTAGGTCATGATTTTTTTGTACAGCTCTTCTGAATATTCTTGCCATGTCTTCTTAATATGGTCTACTTCTGTTAGGTCCATACCATTTCTTTCCTTTATTATGCCCATTTTTGCATGAAATGTTCCCTCGATGTCTCTAATTTTCTTGAAGAGATCTCTATTCTTTCATATTCTATTGCTTACCTCCATTTCTTTGCATTAATCACTAAGGATGGCTTTCTTATCACTCCTTGCTATTCTTTGAAACTCTGCATTCGAATGGGTATATTTTTCCTTTTCTCCTTTACCGTTCACTTCTCTTCTTTTCTCAGCTATTTGTAAGGCCTCCACAGACAACCATTTTGCCTTTTTGCATTTCTTCTTCTTGGGGGATGATCTTAATCCCTGACTCCTGTACAATGTCATGAACCTCTGTCCATAGTTTTTCAGGCACTGTCTATCACATCTAATACCTTGAATCTATTTGTCACTTCCACTGGATAATCTTAAGGAATTTGATTTAGTTCATGCCTGAATGGCATATTGGTTTTCCCTACTTTCTTCAATTTATGTCTGAATTTGGCAATAAGGAGTTCATGATCTGAACTCCCTGTATCATTTTGGCTGACTCTATAGAGCTTCTCCATCTTTGCCTGCAAAGTATACAATCAATCTTACTTTGGTATTGCCCATCTTGTGATGTCCATGTGTAGAGTCTTCTCTTGTGATGTTGGAAGAGAGTGTTTGCTATGACCAGTGCATTATTTTGGCAAAACTATGTTAGCCTTTGCCCTGACTCATTTTGTACTCCAAGGCCAAACTTGCCTGTTACTCCAGGTATCTCTTGACTTCCCACTTTTGCATTCCAGTCCCCTATAATGAAAAGAACATCTTTTTTGGGTGTTAATTCTAGAACATCTTTAGGTCTTCAGAGAACCGTTCAACTTTAGCTTCTTCAGCATTACTGGTCAGGGCATAGACTTAGATTACTATGAGACTGAATGGTTCTCCTTGGAAACGAACAGTGATCATATTGTCATTTTTAAGATTGTACCCAACTACTGCATTTTGGACTCTTACTTTGATTATGAGGGCTACTCCTTTGCTTCTCAGGGATTCTTGCCCACAGTACTAGATATAATGGTCATCTGAGTTACATTCACCCATTGCAGTCTATTTGAGTTCACAGATTCCTAAAATGTTGATGTTCACTCTTGCCATCTCCTGTTTGACCACTTCAGATTTACCTTGATTCATCACCTTACACTCCAGGTTCCTATGCAGTATTTTTCTTTACAGCATCAGATTTTACTTCTATCACCAGTCACATCCACAACTGGGTGTTGTTTTTGCTTCAGCTCTGTCTCTTAATTCTTTCTTGAATTATTTCTCCACTGTTCTCCAGCAGCATATTGGGCCCCTACTGAACTGGGCAGTTCATCTTTCAGTGTCCTATCTTTTTGCCTTTTCATCCTGTTCATGATGTTGTCACGGCAAGAATACTGAATTGTTTGACTTTCCCTTCTCCAGTGGGCCACATTTCTCCAGAACTCTTCAACATGACCTGTCCTCCTTGGGTGGCCCTACACAAAATGGCTCATAGTTTCATTGATTTAGACAAGACTGTGGTCCATGTGATCATTTTGATTAGTGATTGTGGTTTTCATTCCGTCTGCTGTCAGAGTTTCTCTGATAGCTCGAGGGCTTCCCTAATAGCTCAGTTATTACAGGATATGCCTGCGATGCATGAGACCCTGGTAAGATTCCTGTGTGGGGATGATCTGCTGGAGAAGGGATAGGCTACCCAGTCCAGTAATTTTGGGCTTCCCTTGTGGCTCATCTGGTAAAGCATCTGCTTGCAATGCAGGAGCCTGGGTTCAATCCCTGGGTTGGGATCTCTGATTCCTCTGCCTTTTCTAAATCTAGTTCATACATCTGAAAATTATTGGTTCACATACGGTTTAAGCCTAGCTTGAAGGATTTTGAGCATTGCATTGCTAGCATGTGAAATGAGTGCAATTCTGTGGTAGTTTGAAAGTTCTTTGGCATTGCTTTTCTTTGTAATTGGAATGAAAACTGAAACTTTCTAGTCCTATGGCCACTTCTGAGTTTTCCAAATTTGCTGGCACATTGAATGTAGTACTTTCACAGCATCATCTTTTAGGATTTGAAATAGCTCAGCTGGAATTCCATCACCTCCTCTAGCTCTGTTCATAGCAATGTTTCCTAAGGCCCACTTGGCTTTACATTCCAAGATGTCAGTCTCTACGTGAGGGACCACACTGGTGTGGTTTTCCATGTCGTTAAGACCTTTTTGGTACATTTTTTCTGTGTATTCTTGCCACCTCTTCTTAATCTCTTCTGTTTCTGTAAGTTTCTTGCTGTTGTCCTTTGTTGTGCCCATCTTTGCATGAAATATTCCATTAGCATCTAATTTTCTTGAAGAGATCTGTAGTCTTACCTATTATATTGTTGTCCTCTATTTCTTTGCATTGTTCACTTAAGAAAACTTTCTTATCACTCCCTGCTACTCTTTTTGAAACTCTGCATTCAGTTGGGTATATCTTTCCCTTTCTCCTTTGCCTTTAGCTTCATATATTTTTTCAGCTATTTGTAAGGCCCCTTCAAGCAACCACTTTGTCTTCATGCATTTATTTTTCTTAGGGATGGTTTTAATCACTACCTAATGTAAAGTAGTTTGATCCTTCTATAGTTCTTCAGGCACTCAATCTACCAGATCTAGTCCCTTGAATCTATTTGTCACCTGCACCGTGTAATTATAAGTGATTTGATTTACTGAATGGCTGAGTAGTTTTCCTTACTTTCTTCAATTTAAGCCTGAATTTTGCAATAGGGAGCTGATTATCTGAGTCACAGTCAGGTTCAGGTCTTGTTTTTGCTGACACTGTAGAGCTTCTCCATCTCCAGTTGTAAAGAATATAATCAATTTGCTTTCGTTATTGATCATCTGGTGATGTCCAGGTGTAGTGTCATCTCTTGTTAGTGTGTTTGCTCAGAATCAGTGTTTGCTATGACCAGCGAATTCTCTTGGAAAAACTCTGTTAGTCTTTACCCTGTTTCATCGTGTACTCCAAAGCCAAACTTGCCTTTTACTCCAGTTATCTCTTTAGTTTGTACTTTTGCATTCTAGTAGTCTATGATGAAAAGGACATTATTTGTTGTTGTTGTTAAGGAGATCTTGTAGAGGGGCAGTCCTAAGATGGCAGAGGAATAAGACAGGGAGACCACTTTCTCCCCCAGAAATTCATCAAAAGAACATTTCAACGCTGAGTAAATTCCACAAAACAACTTCTGAATGCTGGCAGAGGACATCAGGCACCCAGAAAAGCAGCTCATTGGCTTCAAAAAGAGGTAGGAAAAATATAAAAGACAAAAAGAGAGACAAAAGAGGTAGGGAGGGAGCTCCATCCCAGGAAGAGAGTCTTAAAAAGACAAAAGTTTCCAAACTCCAGAAAACACTCTCACTGCCGAGTCTGTGGCGAGCCTTGGAAGCAGAGAGGGCAACATAACAGGGAGGAAAAATAAATAAATAATTACAACCCACAGATTACGAGCCCAATGATAACTCCCCCAATGGAGAAGCAGCACAAATGCCAGCATCCGCCTCTAGCAAGCGTGGGCTGGGCAGGGAGGCCCGGGCTGCATTGCTTTTTAAGGATCAGGCCCAAATGCCCCGAGGGCAACCAGAGTGAACTAACTTGGGCTAGCAAACCAGACTGTGGGATAGCTACCACGTGAAAAGCCCTAACATAAGACACTGCCAGGACCACCCACAGAACAAAGGATGGAACAGAATTAGCCGGTTGCAGACCATCCCTCTCCAATGACAGGCAGCCAGAGTAAGAAGGGCTGAAAGGGGGCAATCACAGCCCCAGAGGGACATTAACTACCAAACTGCAAACAGGCTTCTTTGCTAACTAAGACTTGGGGTTCTGGGAAGTCATCATCTGCCTGAGAAGGTGCACCAGTTGTACACCCAGAAAACTGAGCAGCAGGGATGGGAGAGGTGATAAGTTGCAGCGACCATGCTCACCAAACACCTGAGCTACTCGGACCTGGGAAGGGCACAAAACTCAGGCCCAACCGAGTCTGCACCTCTGAAGACAAACTGAGTGCCTGAGCCTGAGAGGCTTAGACCTGGGAGGGGCATGCAGCCCAGGGCCAGCCTCAGACGGTTCCCAGCAGAGCAACCTAGAGCCTGAGCTGTGTGCGCCGTGAGAGGAGACAGGCACAGTGTGGCTGAGACACTGCGAGCACACACCAGTGTTATTTGTTTGCAGCATCCCTCCCTCTCCACAGCGTGACTGAACAAGTGAGCCTTAAAAAAATTTGTCCACCACAGCCACCCTTTTGTCAGGGTGGAAATCAGACACTGAAGAGACAAGCAAACAGAAGCTAAAACAGAGGGAACTGCCTTGGAAGTGACAGGTGCAATAGAATAAAACCCTGTTGTTAGTACCAACTACTTAGGAAGGGGCCTACAGATCTTGAGAAATATAAGCCAGACCAAGAAACTATCCGAAAATAAACTGGCCCTACACTGCCAATAAGAACACCAGAGAAAGTACTAGATATATCTTTACTATTTTATGATCATTCTTTTTCTTTTCTTTTCTTTTCTTTTCTTTTTCTTCTTTTTTTAACTTTTTTTAATTTTTAAGTCCTCTATTACTCCTTTAATTTTCATTTTTATAACCACTATTACTTTAAAAAAAGACCCTATTTTTAAAGCAAACTTCATATATATATATATTTAATAATTCTTGTGACTTTGTTTTTCTTCTTTGTCTTCTTCTTTTCTTTAATATTGTATTTTTGAAAACCCAAACTCTACTCTAGATTTTTAATCTTTGCTTTTTGGTACTTGTTATAAATTCTGTACCTTCAAAAACCCAATCTTCATTTTTGCTTGAGAGCGAGATTACTGGTTTGACTACTCTCTCCTCCTTTGGACTCTCCTTTTTCTCCACCAGGTCACCTCTGTCTCCTCCCTCCCCCTTCTCTTCTCTAATCAACTCTGTGAATCTCTGTGTGTTCCAGATGGTGGAGAACACTTAGGGAACTGTTTACTGGCAGAATCTGTCTCTCCCCTTTTCATTCCCCCCTTTTATTGTCCTGGCCACCTCTGTCTCCTTCCTCCCTCTTCTCTTCTCTGTATAACTCCATGAACATCTCTGAGTGGTTGAGACTGTGGAGCGCACATAAGGAAGTGATTATTTGCTAGCTTGCTCTCTTCTCTTTTGATTCTACCTCATCTCAACTGGGTCACCTCTAACTCCCTCCTCACTCTTTTCTTCTCCATGTAACTCTGTGAACCTCTCAGGTTGTCCCTCAATGTGGAGAAACTTTCCATCTTTAACCTAGATGTTTTATCAATGGTGTGGTATAGAAGGAGAAGTCTTGAGACTACTGTAAAAATAAGACGGAAAACCAGAAGCTGGAGGCTTAACTCCAAATCCTGAGGACATCGGAAAACTCCTGACTCCAGGGAACATTAATCGATAGGAGATCATCAAATGCCTCCATACCTACACTGAACCAAATACCACCCAAGGACCAACAAGTTCCATGCAAATTCTCCAGCAACATAGGAACACAGCCCTGAGCTTCAATATACAGGCTTCCCAAAGTTACTGCAAAACCATTGACATCTCATAACTCATTACTGGACACTTAATTGCACTTCAGAGAGAAGAAAACCAACTCCACCCACCAGAACACCGACACAAGTTTCCCTAGCCAAGTAACCTTGACAAGGCACTGATACAACCCCACCCACAGTGAGGAAACTCCACAATAAAAAGAATTCCACAAAATGCCAGAATACAGAAAGGCCACCCCAAACGCAGCAATATAAACAAGATGAAGAGACAGAGGAATACCCAACACGTAAAGGAAAAGGATAAATGCCTACCAACCAAACCAAAGAAGAGATAGGGAATCTACCTGATAAAGAATTCCAAATAATGATAGTGAAAATTATTCAAACTCTGGAAATAAAAAATGGAATCAGAGATAAATATCCTGGAGACAAGGATTGAGAAGATGCAAGAAAGGTTTACCAAGGACCTAGGGGAAAAAAAAAGAGTCTTTATATAATGAATAATGCAATAAATTTGATTAAAAAAAACACTCTGGAGGCAACAAATAGTAAATAACAGAGGCAGAAGATAGGATTAGTGAAGTAGAAGATAGAATGGTAGAAATAAATGAATCAGAGGGGAAAAAAGAAAAACGAATTAAAAGAAATGAGGACAATCTCAGAGACCTCCAGGACAATATGAAATGCTCCAAAATTCGAATTATAGGAGTCCCAGAAGAAAAAGACAAAAACAAAGACCATGAGAAAATACTAGAGGAGATAATAGTTGAAAAATTCCCTAAAATGGGGAAGGAAATAATCACCCAAGTCCAAGAAACCCAGAGAGTCCCAAACAGGATAAACCCAAGGCAAAACACCCCAAGACACATATCAATCAAATTAACAAAGATCAAACACAAAGAACAATTATTAAAAGCAGCAAGGGGAAAAGAACAAATAACACACAAGGGGATTCCCATAAGGATAACAGCTGATCTTTCAATAGAAACTCTTCAGGCCAGGAGGGAATGGCAAGACATACTTAAAGTGATGAAAGAAAATAACATACAGCTCAGATTACTGTACCCAACAAGGATCTCATTCAAATATGAAGGAGAAATCAAAAGATTTACAGACAAGCAAAAACTGACAGAATTCAGCACCACCAAGCCAGCTCTCCAACAAATGGTAAAATATATTCTCTAGACAGGAAACACAAAAAGAGTGTATAAACTAGAACTCAAAACAATAAAGTAAATGCCAACGGGAACATACTTATCAATAATTACCTTAAACGTAAATGGGTGGAATGCCCCAACCAAAAGGCAAAGACTGGATGAATGGATACAAAAACAAGACCCCTATATACGTTGTCTACAAGAAACGCACCTCAAAACAAGGGACACATACAGACTGAAAGTGAAGGGCTGGAAAAAGACATTCTGTGCAAATAGAGACCAAAAGAAAGCAGGAGTAACAATATTCATATCAGATAAAATAGACTTTAAAACAAAGGCTGTGAAAAGAGACAAAGAAGGCCACTACATAATGATCAAAGTTCATTCCAAGAAGAAGATATAACAATTATAAATATATATGCACCCAACATAGGAGCACCACAATACATAAGACAAATGCTAACAAGTATGAAAGGAGAAATTAACAATAACACAATAATAGTGGGAGACTTTAATACCCCACTCACATTTATGGATAGATCAACTAAACAGAAAATTAACAAAGAAACACAAACTTTAAATGATACAATAGACCAGTTAGACCTAATTTATATCTATAGGATATTTCACCCCAAAACAATGAATTTCACCTTTTTTCAAGTGCTCACGGAACCTTCTCCAGGATAGATCACATCCTGGGCCATAAATCTAGCCTTGGTAAATTCGAAAAAATTGAAATCATTCCAAGCATCTTTTCTGACAATAATGCAGTAAGATTAGATCTCAATTACAGGATAAAAACTATGAAAAACTGCAACATATGGAGGCTGAACAACACGCTTCTGAATAACCAACAAATCACAGAAGAAATC
>SJYR01001352.1:690398-711776 GCA_006410655.1 Kobus ellipsiprymnus
TGAAGCAACTTAGCAGCAGCAGCAGCATATATTTATAATTGTTATATCTCGTTCTTTGATTGATCTCTTGATCATTATGTAATGACCTTCTTTGTTTCTTGTTCCTTGTCTTTATTTCTTTGTTTCTTGTCTTTATTTTAACGTCTATTTAATCTGATATGATTATTACTACTCTTGCTTTCTTTTGATTTCTATTTCCATGTAACAACTTTTTCCAGTCCCTCACTTTCAGTCTGTCTGTGTCTCTAGATCTGAAGAGGGTCTCTTGTAGACTGCATATTCAGGCTCTTATTTTTATATCCATTCAGCCAATCTGTGTCTTTTCATTGGTGTATTTACCCCATTTACATTAAGGTAATTATTGAAATGTATGATCCTATTATCATTTACCTTATTTTGGGAGGCCTGTTTTTGTAGGCCTTTTCTTTCTCTTATGTTTCCTGTCTAGAGAAGCTCTTTTAGTATTTATTGTAAAGAGGTTTTGCAGTGCTGAATTCTCTTAGTTCAGTTCAGCTCAGTGGTGTCCAACTCTTTGCCACCCCCATGAACCACAGCATGCCAGGCTTCCCTGTCCATCACAAACTCCTGGAGTTTATCCAAACTCATGTGCATTGAGCCGGTGATGGCATCTAACCATCTCATCCTCTGTCATCCCCTTCTCCTCCTGCATTCAATCTTCCAATATCAGGGTTTTTCCAAATGAGTCAGCTCTTTGCATCAGGTGGCCAAAGTATTAGAGTTTCAGCTTCAACATCAGTCCTCCTAATGAACACCCAGGACTGATTTCCTTTAGGATGGACTGGTTGGATCTCCTTGCAGTCCAAGGGACTCTCAAGGGTCTTCTCCAACACCACAGTTCAAAAGCATCAGTTCTTCAGCGCTCAGCATTCTTTATAGTCCAGCTCTCATATCCATACATGACTACTAGAAAAAATATAGCCTTGACTGGATGGACCTTTGTTAACAAAATAATGTCTCTGCTTTTTAATATGCTGTTTAGGTTGGTCGTAACTTTCCTTCCAAGGAGTAAGCATCTTTTAATTTCATGGCTGCAATCACCATCTACAGTGATTTTACAGCCCCCCACCCCCCGCCAAATAAAGTCAGCCACTGTTTCCACTGTTTCCCCATCTATTTCACCTGAAGTGATGGGAGTGGATGCCATGATCTCATTTTTTGGAATGTTGAGCTTTAAGCCAACTTTTTCACACTCCTCTTTCACTTTTATCAAGAGGCTCTTTAGTCCTTCACTTTCTGCCATGGTGTCATCTGCATAACTGAGGTTATTGATATTTCTCCTGGCAATCTTGATTCTAGCTTGTGCTTCATCCAGCCCAGCTTTTGATTTACCCTTCAAATCTGATTAGATTCTTGCTGGATAGAGTAACCTTGTTGTTGTTTAGTTGCTAAGTCATATCTGATTTTTTGCAACTCCATGGACTCCTCTGTTCACGGGATTTTCCAAGCAAGAATACTGGAGTGGACTGCTATTTCCTTCTCTGGGTGATCTCCCTGATTTGGGGATTTGAACCACGACATTTCTGCATTGTAATCTGTGTTGTCTTCTGTTTGCAGGCAGATTCTTCACTGCTGAGTCATTGAGGATGTCACTAGAGTATTTTATCTTTTCATCACTTTAAGGATTAATATATCCTGCCACTCCCTTCTGATTATTTCCACCATTCTATCTTCCACCTCAGTTATTCATTCTTCTGCTTCAGTTATTCTGTTCTTGGTTTCCTCTAGTGTATTTTTAATCTCAGTTATTGTGTTCATTTATTTATTATGTCCTTGTTAAATATTTATTGTATTTTCTTGATCCATGCCTCTATTCTACTTATCTCTGTCTCCATTTTATTTCCAAGATTTTTGATCATCTCTACTATCATTGCTCTGAATTCTTTTTCAGGTAAAATTTTCAGGAAGTTTTACCATGCTCCTTTATCTGCTGTATGTTTCTCTGTCTTTCATTTTGTTTAATTTACTGTGTTTAGAAGATCATAGCTCCTCTTATTTGTGGAATCTGTGCCCCTAAAAATGGGTTTGTGAAGTTTTCCTGGTTGTGGGGACTTTTGCCTGTAGTATGGTGGATATAGCTGGATCTTATCTCTCTGAAGGGCAGTGCCAAGCCAAGTAGTGTGTTTTGGGGTGTCTAGGTGCTTGATATGGCTTCAGGTAGCCTGTCTGCTAATTTTCAGGGTTGTGTTCCTGTTTTCCTAAAGGTTTAGTATGAGGCACCTGGCACTGGTGCTTTCTGCCCCTTGAGTGGGACCTGGTTTAAGTTATATGATGGAGGCCTTTAGGAATGCTCTTGCAGATTAATATTCCATGGTGTTGGAAGGTCTCTGATTGTCCAAAGTTCTGGACTCATGTATCCCACCTCTGAGGTTCAGGCCTGATCCCTTACTATAGCACTAAGACTTCACAGGCCATGAAGCACCAAAGAGAAAAACCCTAGAAAGACCAATGGTGAAAACAACACTCAACAGGCAATTACACTGAAAGAAATTAACACAAAAATAGAAAAGAAGAGAGGAAAAGTAGGGAAAAAAAAGAATAAGAATAAATATCAGAATCAGAAAAGAAGAGAGCACTCACACTAATAAACAAACCCCAAATTAAAAATGGATACTAAAAACTAGACTAGGAAAAATCTAAATAAAAAACATAGAAAAAGCAGTATAGTTAAAGAGTACTATAAAAATAGGAAAAAGCAAAATCAACTTATCCAAAGATAAGATTTTTGTAATGGAAAAGGTAAGTTAAAAATAAGTAAACATTAAAAGAATAATAATAAAAAGAACAATATTAAAACAATACAAAAGCAAGTAAAGAAATAAAAAATGTATATATAAGAGAGAGTAATAGAAGATTGTCATCCTGATTCCTTGATTGTCCTCTCCACATAGTGATCACCAGTCAGTCTGCTTACTCAGGGGGTCCTCTACTATTTCTAGGAAGATCTCTGGACCTGCTGTCGGTGCTGTAAGGTCTGTTCAGACTCAGATATGGGTTTACTCCAGCTTGAACTTACTCCCAAAGTCCACAATTGCCCCAATGTCCACAATCTCAGGCTACTTGTGGATATTTAATCTGCTGCACCTGTTGCTGCAAAGTGACTCCTTCCACTTTGCTCACACAGCCCCTGGTGCTCTGCTTTGGTTTTGGCCCCACCTCTTCTTATAGGCTACCCTTCTGTGTCTATTCCCTTCCCAGAGCAAAGGGGATGAAAGTGGTGACTTATTAGAGCTCACTTGCTCAGTAAGACTGATGAGAGGGAGGGGTATGGCACTTTTAGTTATGGTGTTTGGGGAGTGCCTATTTTGTTCCAAGGTCTGTGCAAAGCCACTATATTCTGAAGTGGGTAATACATTCCCCTCTGGAGTTGTGACTGCAACAAATGTGCTTTGTTCTCTGCCTTCAGCATTCACCCTGACTTTGGCAGTTCCCCAATCTGGGATTGTAAACTGCAGCTGGGTCTTGTTCTGCCTCTGGCATTTGTGCTGGCTTTGACAGTGGCTTTGGTCAGATGTATCTACCTCTGGGGTAGAGCAGTTCACAGCCATTGCTCATCCCACCTATGCCATTCAAAAAGGTAAGTTCCTGTGTTCTGCGAGTGCAGCGAGTTAGAGAGTCCCAGCAGCAAGATCCCTTGCCACTCCTGGGAGGCCCAGGCTTTTCCCTCGACCCCCTCTGTACTGTCATACTAGCTCCATCAGAGTCTCTTTCATGGCAGGCAGCCCTGATCTTCTGTCTGGGGTACAACTCCTCAAGCCTGAGTCTCAGTATCCAGCCCCAACTCACTGCAGTGGTCATGCAAGCCACTTCTCAGGTGGGAAGTGCTGTTTGGCAATGATCTCTGTGATGAATTCTCTAAGTTTTGCCTCCTGAGCACCTGCTGGTGCATTGCCCTCTGAGGTTCCAAAGCTACCCCCATCCCCACCCATGAGGGGGTTTGAGTGTGCAGAAACTCTTCCTCCTTTAGGACTCCTTCCCCAGGGTGCATGTCCCCATCCTGAAACATTTTGTATCTTTTTTTTAACCTTTATCTGTTGCCCTACCTCATTCTTAAGCTGAAACTCAATACTTTGACCACCTGATGCAAAGAGGTGACTCATTTGAAAAGACCCTATTGCTGGGAAAAATTGAGGGCAGGAGAAGGGGATGACAGAGGAGATGGTTGTATAGCATCACTAACTCAATGGACATAGGTTTGGGTCAACTCTGGCATTTGGTGATGGACACGGAGGCCTGGCATGCTGCGATTCATGGGGTCGCAAAGAGTCGGACATGACTGAGCAACTGAACTGAACTGAATGTTATTCTGAGGACACTGGCTTGCCTTTTAGGAAGTCTGTTCTTTTGCCAGCATTCAGAAGGTGTTCTGTAGTTGTTCCACATGCAGATTTATTTTTGATGTATTTGTGGGGAAGAGATGATCTCCCCTCTTACTCCCCCACTATCTTGAAAGTCCAATGGCTACTGTCTTATTCTTTCTCATTTGTGCTCCTAAATTGGAGGGTCAACTGATGATTTAAGTAGTTTTATTTAAATAAATGTGATAACAGTGGCGGTGCTGAAGAAGGAAACATCTCTCACACATTCTACTTACATTCAAGAAAATGGAAATGAGAGTTCTTCAGGATTCAAACTTGGGATAAATTATTCTGGTTTTAGATTACTTTGGCTCTTTTAAAGTTAGATAAATGAAAGTGAAAAAAATTTAAAAGGCTGGGGAAAACATGAAAATGTGCTAAATGATGGAAATAAAATATTTTCCAAAATATGTAAAACATTAAAAAGGGAGAGAAAAAGCAATACCATGACCCTACTATTTAGAAAGAGGACACAACATAGAAAGGGTTTTATAAGCATAGAAATGTAATCATTAAATCTTTTTGAGACATTCCAAGTTCTCTTAATCAAGGGCCAAGTTAGTTTGCCCTTTTTTTTTTTTTTTTTTTTTAAGCACAATAGCAATGCTAGCATTGTAGATGTTTGCAATTATGTTCTTATAGGTTTGGGATGCTTCCTCTGGTATAAACCAGACAGAAGAACATAAGCACACCAATTGATAGTCTTTCTCAAAACTCTGATCTCAAAAAGAAAAATAAAATAGTATTTTCAAAGTTTAAACAAATGCTCCATTTGAACAAACTACTTACATACAAACAATACATATCTTTGTGGATAACGTTTAAAAAATAAATGCACTTAGAAGGATTCTGGGTTATTTGTACTGTTTAGATAGTAAGAAAAAAATTACGTGAAAGTGTTTTATTTATTGGCATCTGGTAAGTATGCTTCTGTAACTAGTTTAAGTTCTGGTGAGAGAATGTCTTGTGAATGTATCCCTGAAACTGTACAAAGCATGGTCTTGGTTGCAAAAAGTAAATGGTTCAATCAGTTGTGTTCATAGCAAAATATTGTGAAATAAAATGTATATTCTATGGCAAGATAGGAAATTAAATATAAAAAATACTCTCTGTCCCTTGGTCTCCTCTCTCCCTGCACTGTATTTGAATTAGGCATCAACCAGATCTTCCTCATTGGCAGAAATGCCTGCTTAACTATAATGAACAACTGTTTCCCAGCACCAATGAGAGATGTGAAAAAGTAAAGTAAAATTTGATAAAGATATATTTATATGTGCATGCTCAGTTGCTCAGGCTTCCCCAATGGTTCAGGGGTAAAGAATTCACCTGCAATGCTGGAGTCACAGGAGACACAGGTTCAATCCCTGGGCCAGGAAGATCCCCTGGAGGAGGGCACAGGCAACCCATTCCAGTATTCTTACCTGGAGAATTCCATGGGCAGAGGAGCCTGGTGGGCTACAGTTAACAGGGTCAAAAAGAGTAACCAAAGTGCATGAACACACACACACTGTCCATGGGATTTTCCAGGCAAAAGTACTGAAATGGGTTGCCATTTCCTCCACCAAGGGATCTCCTCCACCCAGGGATCAAACCCACATCGTCTGCATCTCCTGCATTGACAGGCAAATTGTTTACCACTGAGCTACCCATATACCTACCAAAATATATTTATACATATAAACAAACAACCGAGTTTACCCATTTTTCACCATACAGTAAGATAGACTACTAAATACATAATACCTACTTAGCACTAAATAACTTATAATATACAAACGTACATCACTACATTAAATCACCTAGGATTCTTAGAAATTCTTCTCTAATATAGGAAATTGGAAAAAAAGAAATAATATCGATGAGTACAGATATTGTAGATAATTATAATGATTCATCCATATGTATAACTTGCTCCCATATCTAAATTCTACCATGTGTAAGAAACATAAAAACTGACGAGAAAGCAAAAAATTTGGTTTATGTTAGCACAAAAATGCCAATGACCTTTTCTTGACTAAGACAAATCTTTAACTATTCTACTTGGTCAAACAGAGGGACTAAGAAAACTGTCCCAGTCTTGATCTGGAGCAGCATTTTCAGTACAGTGTAATTTACTTCCCATCCTAGAAACCGTTTGTTATTGTTGTTCATTCACACAGTCATGTCTGACTCTTTTCGAACCCATGGAAAGCAGCTCCCGTGGACGCCAGGCTTCCCTGTCCTTCATCATCTCCTGGAGCTTGCTCGAGTTCGTGCTCATTGAGTTGGTGATGTCATTCAACTATGTCAGACTCTGTAATCCTCTTGTTCTCCTGCCTTCAATCTTTCCCAGCATCAGGGTCTTTTCTAAGGAGCTGGCTCTTAACATCAGGTGGCCAAAGTATTGGAGCTTCAACTTCAGATTCAGTCCTTCCAGTGAATATTCAAGACTGATTTCCCTTAGGATTGACTAATTTGAACTCCTTGCAGTCCAAGGCATCCTCGAGTCTTCTCCTACAGTCAGTTCAAAACGATCAGTTTTTCAGCACTCAACCATATTTATGGTCCAACTCTTACATACATACATGACTAAAGGAAAAACCATAGCTTTGACTAGATGGACATTTGTTAGCAAAGTAAAGTCTCTGCTTCTTAATATGCTGCCTAGGTTTGTCACAGATTTTCTTCCAAGAAGCAAGTGCCTTTTAATTTCATGGCTGCCATCTCAATCTGCAGTGATTTAGGAGGCCAAGAAAATAAATTCTGTCACTGTTTCCATTGTTTCCCTATCTATTTGCCACGCAGTGATGGGACCAGATGCAATGATCTTTGTTTTCTGAATGTTGAGTTTTAAGCCAGCCTTTGCACTTTCCTCTTTCACTTTCATCAAGAGTCTCTTTAGTTCCTCTTCACGTTCTGCCATAAGGGAGGCATTATTTGCATATCTGAGGTTATTGCTATTTCTCCCAGCCATCTTGATTTCAGCTTGTGTTTCATCCAGTCCAGCATTTCATGTGATGTTCACTGCATACAAGATAAATAAACAGGGTGACAATAAGCAGCCTTGACATACTCCTTTCCCAATTTAGAACAAGTCTATTGTTCCATGACGGGTTCTACCTTCCTTCTTGACCTGTATATAGATTTCACAGGAGGTAGATAAGGTGGTCTGGTATTCCCATCATTTTAAGACTTTTCCACAGTTTGTTGGGATCCACACAGTCAAAGGCTTTTGTGTAGTCAATGAAGCAGAAGTAGATGTTTTTCTGGAATTCTTCCACTTTTGGTATAGTCCAACAGATGTTGACAATGTGATCTCTGCTTTCTCTGCCTTTTCTATATCCTGCTTGAATATCTGGAAGTTCTTGGTTCATGTACTGTTGAAATCTCACTTGGATAATTTTGAGCATTATTTTCTAGCATGTGAGATAAGCGCAATTGTGTGGTAGTTTGAACACTCTTTGGCATTGTCTTTCTTTGGCTTTGGAATGAAAATTGACAATTTCCAGTCCTGTGGCCATGGTGGAACTTTCTAAGTTTGCTGGTGTATTAAGTCCAGCACTTTAAGAGCATCATCTTTTAGGATTTAAAATAGCTCACCTGTAATTCCATCACCTCCACTAGCTTTGTTCATAGTGATGCTTCCTAAGGTCCATTTGACTTCACACTGCATTAGTCTCTCTTCTATTGTTTTCCTCTATTAATTTGTACTGATCACTTAGGAAGGCTTTATTATCTCTCCTTGCTGTTCTTGGGAACTGTGCATTCATATAAGCATATCTTTCCCTTTCTCCATTGCCTTTCGCTTCTTTTCTCACCTATTTGTAAGGTCTCCTCAGGTAAACATTTTGCTTTTCTGCATTTCTTTTTTCTTGGGGATGGTTTTGATCACTGCCTCCTGTGCAATGTTGCCAACCTCTGCCCCAGGTTTTAAGGCATTCTATCAGTTCTAATCCCTTGAATCTGTTTGTCACTTCCACTGTATAATCATCATGGTTTTGATTTAGGTCATACCTGAATAGTCTAGTCTTCTCCCAACTTTCTCCAGTTTATGTCTGAATTTGGCAATAAGGAGCTCATTATCTGAGCCACAGTCAGCTCCTGGTCTTGCTTTTGCTGACTGTAGAGTGCTTCTCCATCTTCAGCTGCAAAGAATATAATCATTCTGATTTTGGTATTGACCACCTGGAATGTCCATGTGTAGAGTCCTCTCTTGTGTTGTTGAAAGAGGGTGCTTGCTATAACTAGTGTGTTCTCTTGGTAAAACTCTGTTAGCCTTTGCCCTGCTTCATTTTTCACTCTAAGGCATACTTGCCTGTTACTCCAGATATCTCTTGACTTCCTACTTTTGCATTCCAGTCTTCTATGATGAAAAGGCATCTTTTTTGTTTTTGTTGTTTATAGTCTTAGAATGTCTTATAGATAGTCATAGAACATTTCAAATTCATCTTTTCCAGCATTAATGATTGAGGTCATAAACTAAAAAATATAGTTACAACCTTAAAGTAGAGATTTTTTTTGGTGGGGATGTTTAGGACTCCAAGCTCAACAGACAGCATCTCAGTAGCTCTGAGAAAATTGTTCCAAGGAGGCAGAAGCAGAAGTCAGGCTATATACAAGTTTGCAACAAAGGGAGCAGGCAGTCTGAACATCAAAGATTGTTATCTTAGCATTCTGTGTTTGAAGATGGAAGCCTGTGGCCTCACTGAATTCATTCCTTTCATATGCACCTCAGTTATCTGTGGCCAAATCCTGTTTCCTTGTTCACTTGGCTTCTTGTGTTCTCCCAACTTCTCAGCAATCAACATCGGTGGTGGCAGCATCCACTGGATCACAGTTTTGGGAAACCTCATTCACATTTGGAGGCCAGAAATTGCTGATGACTGTGGCATTTCTTGTTTATTATGGCAGCAGATATTTTCACTTCACAGGGCATAGGCTTGGATTACTGTGATGTTGAATGGTTTGCATTGGAAAGGAAATGAGATGAATCCCTCATTTTTGTGACTGCACCCTAGTATTGTGTTTCATACTCTTTTGTTGACTGTGAGGGCTACTCCATTTCTTTCAAGGGACTTTTTTGCCCAGAGTAGTACATAAAGTGGTTATCTGAATTAAATTTGTCTATTCTCATCCTTCTTAGTTCACCAATTCCTAAAATGTCAGTGTTCACTCTTGCCATCTCCTGTTTGATCACTTCTAATTTACTTCTCTTTCCCTGAAGTGTCTGTCAAGGAGCCTCCAGTGAGCAGGTGCATCTTAGCAGTTTTCTTTGCTTGTTTTCAGGCACCACATCTTAGGCCTGTATCCTCAAGTGGGCAGTGGGTTCTCAGGCTGGATGTTTCCTTCCAGTGCCCTTAACTAGAATTCGGCTGCACAAGACTGTAGTCACGCTCCTGGACTTTCTCCTAGGCCCATCTGTACCCTACCTTGTCAAGTCGAGTTTTGGCAAGAACTCTTATGGTGTCAGGGGCAGCGGCCAAGATTAGCTACCACATGTCTGAGGTCAAGGCAGCGGCCGAGAGGAGCTACCCCACACCTGAGGGCAGGACGGCGGCTGAGAGGAGCTACCCCACATACAAGGTCAGGAGAGGTGGAAATGAGGAGATACCTCTCGTCCAAGGTAAGGAGCAGCGGCTGCGCTTTGCTGGAGCAGCCGTGAAGAGATACCCCACGTCCAAGGTAAGAGAAACCCAAGTAGGACGGTAGGTGTTGAGAGTGGGCATCAGAGAGCAGACACACTGAAACCATAATCACAGAAAACTAGCCAATCTGATGACACAGACCACAGCCTGGTCTAACTCAATGAAACTAAGCCATGCCATGTGGGGCCACCCAAGACGGACGGGTCATGGTGGAGAAGTCTGACAGAATGTGGTCCACTAGAGAAGAGAATGGCAAACCACTTCAGTATTCTTGCCTTGAGAACCCCATGAACAGTATGAAAAGGCAAAATGATAGGATACTGAAAGGGGAACTCCTCAGGTCGGTAGGTGCCCAATATGCTACTGGAGGTCAGTGGAGAAATAACTCCAGAAAGAATGAAGGGATGGAGCCAAAGCAAAAGCAATACCCAGTTGTGGATGTGACTGGTGATAGAAGCAAGGTCTAATGCTGTAAACAGCAATATTGCATAGGAACCTGGAATGTTAGGTCCATGAATCAAGGCAAATTGGAAGTGCTCAAACAGGAGATGGCAAGAGTGAACGTTGACATTCTAAGAATCAGCAAGCTAAAATGGACTGGAATGGGTAAATTTAACTCAGGTGACCAACGTATCTACTACTTTGGGCAGAAATCCCTTGGAAGAAATGGAGTAGCCATCATGGTCAACAAGAGTCCAAAATGCAGTACTTGGATGCAATCTCTAAAATGACAGAATGATCTCTGTTCATTTCTAAGTTCAAACATTCAATATCACAGTAATCCAAGCCTATGACCCAACCAGTAACACTGAAGAAGCTGAAGTTGAACGGTTCTATGAAGACTTAAAAGACCTTTAGAACTAACACCCCAAAATGATGTCCTTTTCATTATAGCGGACTGGAATGCAAATTTAAGAAGTCAAGAAACACCAGGAGTAGCAGGCAAATTTGGCCTTGGAATGCAGAATGAAGCAGAGCAAAGGCTAAAGGAATTTTGCCAAGAGAACGCACTGGTCATAGCAAACACCATCTTCCAACAACACAAGAGAATACTCTACACATGGACATCATCAGATGCTCAACACCAAAATCAAATTGATTATATTCTTTGCAGCCAAAGATGGAGAAGCTCTATACAGTCAGCAAAAACAAGACTGGAGCTGACTGTGGCTCAGACCATGAACTCTTTATTGCCAAATTCAGACTTTAATTGAAGAAAGTACGGAAAACCACTAGACCATTCAGTTATGACCTAATCAAATCCCTTACGATTATACAGTGGCAGTCAGAAATAGATTTAAGGGACTAGATCTGATAGAGTGCCTGATGAATTATGGATGGAGGTTCATGACATTGTACAGGAGACAGGGATCAAGTCTATCCCAATGGGAAAGAAGTGAAAAAAAGCAAAATGGCTGTCTGGGGATGCCTTACAAATAGCTGTGAAAAGGAGAGAAGCAAAAACCAAAGGAGAAAAGGAAAGATATAAGCATCTGAATACAGAGTTCCAAAGAATAGCAAGGAGAGATAAGAAAGCCTTCCTCAGTGATCAATGAAAAGTAATAGGAAAAAGTAAAACCAAGAGAATGGGAAAGACTAGAGATCTCTTCGAGAAAATTAGAGATAACAGGGGAACATTTCATGCAAAGATGGGCTCGATAAAGGACAGAAATGGTATGGACCTAACAGAAGCAGAAGATATTAAGAAGAGGTGGCAAGAATACACAGAAGATCTGTACAAAAAAAGCTTCATGACCAAAATAATCACGACGGTGTAGTCACTCACCTAGAGCAAGATATCCTGGAATGGAAAGTCAAGTGGGCCTTAGAAAGCATCACTAAGGACAAAGCTAGTGGAGGTGATGGAATTCCAGTTGAGCTGTTTCAAATCCTGGAAGATGATGCTGTGAAAGTGCTGCATTCAATATGCCAGCAAATTTGGAAAACTCGGCAGTGGCCAAAGGACTGGAAAAGGTCCGTTTTCATCCCAATCCCAAAGAAAGGCAATGCCAAAGAATGCTCAAACTACTGAACAATTGCACTCATTCCACATGTTAGTAAAGTAATGCTCAAAATTCTCCAAGCCAGGCTTCAGCAATGTGTGAACAGTGAACTTCCTGATGTTCCAGCTGGTTTTAGAAATGGCAGAGGAACCAGAGATCAAGTTGCCAACATCCGCTGGATCAGGGAAAAAGCAAGAGAGTTCCAGAAAAACATCTATTTCTGCCTTATTGACTATGCCAAAGTCCTTGACTGTGTGGATCACAACATACTGTGGAAAATTCTGAAAGAGATGGGAATACCAGACCACCTGACCTGCCTCTTGAGAATCCTATATGCAGGTCAGGAAGCAACAATGAGAACTGGACATGGAACAACAGACTGGTTCCAAGTAGGAAAAGGAGTATGTCAAGGCTGTATATTGTCACCCTGCTTATTTAACTTCTATGCAGAGTACATCATGAGAAAAGCTGGGCTGGAAGAAGTACAAGCTGGAATCAACATTGCTGGGAGAAATATCAATAACCTCAGATATGCAGATGACACCACCCTTATGGCAGAAAGTGAAGAGGAACTAAAAAGCCTCTTGCTGAACTTTAAAGAGGAGAGTGAAAAGGTTGGCTTAAAGCTCAACATTCAGAAAACAAAGATCATGGCATCTGGTCCCATCATTTCATGGGAAATAGATAGGGAAAAAGTGTCTGATTTTATTTTTTTTTTTGGGGGGGGGGATCCCAAGTCACTGCAGATGGTGATTGCACTCATGAAATTGAATGATGCTTACTCCTTGGAAGGAAATTTATGACCAACCTAGATAGCACATTGAAATGCTGAGATTTTACTTTGCCAACAAAGGTCCGTCTAGTCAAGGCTATGGTTTTTCCAGTGGTTATGTATGGATGTGAGAGTTGGACTGTGAAGAAAGCTGAGCGCTGAAGAATTGATGCTTTTGAACTGTGGTGTTGGAGAAGACTCTTGAGAGTCCCTTGGACTGCAAGGAGATCCAACCAGTCCATCTTAAAGGAGATCAGTCCTGTGTGTTCACTGGAAGGACTGATGCTGAAGCTGAAACTACAAATCTTTGGCCACCTCATGCGAAGAGTTGACTCATTGGAAATGACCCTGATGCTGGGAGGGGTTTGGGGCAGGAGCAGAAGGGGGCGGACGACAGAGGATGAGATGACTGGGTGGAATCACTGGCTCAATGGACATGGGTTTGAGTGAACTCTTGGAGTTGGTGATGGACAGGGAGGCCTGGCGTTCTTTGATTCATGGGGCCACAAGGAGTCAAACACAACTAATCAACTGAACTGAACTGAACTGAATTTACGTTAATTCATGAACATAACATGAACCTAACGGTTCCTACGCAATATTGTCCTTTAGAGCATCGTAATTTACTTTCACTGCCAGATACTTCCCCAACTGTGTATTTTTTCTGCTGTGGCCCAGCCTCTTCATTCCTTCTGGAGCTATTTTTTCTGCTCTTCTCCATTAATATATTGCACACCCACTGAACTTGGTGGGGTTTATCTTTCAGAATCAATTTTTTTTTCCTTTTCATTACAGACCATGGAGTTCTCAAGGCAAGAAAACTGAAGTGGTTTGTCATTCCCTTCTCCAGTGGACCACATTTTATCAAAACTCTTCACCTGTCTCTCTTGGATGGCCTTACACGGCTTATAGTTTCATTGAGTTACACAAGGCTATGATCCATGTGGTCATTCCTGTCTCTTAGAAAACTGAAGTGGTTTGTCATTCCCTTCTCCAGTGGACCACATTTTATCAAAACTCTTCACCTGTCTCTCTTGGATGGCCCTACACGGCTTATAGTTTCATTGAGTTACACAAGGCTATGATCCATGTGGTCATTCTGGTTAGTTTTCTGTGTTATTGATTCCATTTGTCCTGTCCTCAGATGGATGATGATAAGAGGGTGTGCAAACTTCCTCATGGGAGGGATTGGCTGTGGGGAAAACTAGGTCTTACTCTGGTTGGCAGGGCCATGCTTAATAGATCTTTAATTCAGTTTTCTGCTGATGGTGCAGCTGTGCTTCCTCCCTGTAATTTGGCCTCAGGTGACCCAGTTCTGGAGTTTTGCAGTCTCTATGCAAGGGCTATAGTCTCTATGTTAGGTCTAATGTTGACTTCCTCCAACAGGACTCACCCCAACACACTGTATCTCCTAGGAATACTGCTGCTAGTGCCCCTGACCTTGAAGCAGGCACTGTTGACCTATGCATTCACAGAATACCCCCAAACACTCACAGGCAAATCTGACTCAGTCTCTTATAGGGTCACTGCTCCTTTCTCCTGGTTCCTGGTGCACACAAGGTTTTGTTTTTCCCCTCCAAGAGTCTCTGTATCCCCAGTCCTGTGGAAATTCTGTAACCAAATCCCACTGACCTTCAAAGTCAGATTCCCTGGGAATTCCCAGCCTTTCTGCTGGATCCACAGCTTGGGAAATCTGTTTTGGGTCCTAGAACCATTTCAACAGTGAGAGAACCTCTTTGGTATAAATGTTCTCCAGTTTATAGATCACCTGCCTGGGACTGATGGTGACCTCTTCCACGAGGACTCACGGTACATGCTGCACCTCCCAGGACAGCTGCTGCCAGTGTCCCTTCCCCACGGTAAGTCACTGCTGGCCCACACCTCTGCAGAGACCCTCAACCAGTCAGGCATGTCTGGCTCAGTCTCTTGTGGTGGTCCCTGCTCCTTTCCCTGAGTCCTGGTGTGCACAAGGTTTTGTATGTGCCATTGAAGAGTCTCTGGTGAGTATGAGGTTTGGTTTTAAATGTGATTGTGGTTCTCCTACCACCTTTTGTGGCTTCTCTTTTGTCCTTGGACATAGAGTATCTTTTTTTTTTTTTTTTTGGGGGGTTTCCAACATCCTCCTGTCTTTCTCTGTATATGTGTATATATTGCACTTCATATATAGGCAAGCATATAAATAATGTACATGTAGGTAAGTAATACATATATACGTAGGTAAATAATACAAATATATTTAATTAATTCATACTTATATACACACATATATATATTTGATACATGTGTTTTGAACAATTACATTTCAATGCCTATTGAACACTGAGTATGTAGTCAAATATACGAATCTAAGGTATGAGGGAGAGACAGGGGACTGGAAGGAGATCGTGAAGGAAGGAAAGGAGACAGGGAACTAAGTCCTGGACATGCACTTCTGGAAGAGGAAAAGGATCCAGCTGCAACTGAAGAGGGGAACAGTGAAGAATAAAAGAGAGTGGCCCTGCCCTGCTGGTGGGAATATAAACTCCTGTAGCCACTATGGAGAACGGGGTGAAGCTTCAACAAAACATTAAAAATCCACTCCTGGATATTTTTCCAGAAAAAAACACAAACACTGATTCAAAAAGATACATTCACCACAATGTTCAAAACTGCATTATTGAGCAACAATTAAAATATATATAAAGCAACCTAAGTGCTCATCAGTAGTAAGCTGATAAAGATGTGGTATAAGATATATAACAATATTCCTCAGCAACTAAAAAAAAAATGAGATCTCTCCATTTGTGACAACATGGATGGATCTAAACAGTATTATACTAAATGAAATAGACAGAAACAGACAAATATGGTATGATTACACTTATATACAGAATCTAAAAATCAAAATAAATGAATAAATGTAACAGACAGAAACAGAGAATAAGCAGGCAGTTGTTGAGGGTGCAACTGGGGAGTGGAGAGAAATAAATGAGGGAGATCAATATGCACAAACATTCAGTTACAAAATTAATGAGTCAAAGGTACAAAATGTACAGAGTGGGGACTACAGTTAACAATTATATCATATCTCTGTGTGGTGACAGACAGTAACTTATTTTTTATGATCATTTTAGAAATACTGAATTTAGAAAAATTATAGAAATACTGAATTTCTATGTTGTATACCAGGAACTAATAATGTTTCCATTATATTTTGAAAACAAACAAACTCCTTTAAAAGGAGATCAGATTTCTGATTACCAGAGGCACAGGGTTAGAGGAGGAGGAACTGAAGGAAAGTGGTCAAAGGTACAAACTTCAAATTGTAAAATAAGTACTCAGGATAAAATGTCCAACAAGATTTTAGATAATGACATTGCTATATGATACACAGGAATGTGAAGAGTTTTAATACTAAGAGTTCTCACCACAAGGGAAAAATAGTTGTCCTTTATCTCCTATTTAATATCTATGAGAAATGATAGACGTTCACTAAACTTATTGTGCTCATCATTTCATGGTGTAAGTCTAATCATTATGTTGTATACCATAAAACTTATACAATCCTGTATGCCAATTGTATCTCAATAAAACTGGAAGATAGAAATAAGCTTTAGAGATTTTAAAAAGAAGTGATACAGGCAGTTGGTCTGAAACAGAGCCCAGAATCTGACCTTCCCAACAACTCGCCCAGAGGCACTGTAGATGCTGGTATGGAGACCACACTTGAAGAGCCACTGCTTTAATATACACACCAGAGGAGCTTATCTGCACTGGATGACAGGAAAATAGCTTTATAAACAATTGTTTTATGCTGGTAATGGGGGTGCACATTTTATACTTCAAAAGGAGGCTCCTGGAAGAACAGCCTGAAGATTCTGTCTCAGGTGGTGAAGAAATAGCTATTTTGTAAGAAGCTGTGTGACTTCCTGAACGTTCTCTTTCCGAAGCGGGAGTGACGCTGACTGGAGGATAGCAGGATAGCATCTCTAACGGAACAGGAGAAGAGAAGAAATCATGCCTTGAGACTTTGAAGTCGGAGCACTGACTCCAAGATCCTAGACTGTCAAAGAACTAACCCTGGGAAGTATCAAATAGTGAGAATGCACACAAAGGAAACCACTTGAATACAAGACACATCATCACCCAGCCACCAGTAACACCCTGTGCAGGATAAGTAACTAGCCTTCAATTTAAAAAAAATAATAATTTTACATTAAAAAAAATAAAACAATAAACAAAATAAAAATACAAACCCAATCATCAGGACAAGATTATCATCTCATTCAGTCTTGCCCATCAGAAGAAAAACAAACAAACAAACAAAAACTTAGCACAAATCTCATTATACAAAGCTTACACAAAACACTGGACCAATCGTAGGAGGGCAGAAACCAAAAGGAAGAAAGAATTTAACCTTGAAGCCTGAAAAAAGGAGACCTAAAACACAATAAGTAAAAAAAAAAAAAAAGAAAGAAAGAAAGAAAAGGAAGAAAAATGCTACACAAATGAAGGAACAAACTAGAAACACAGAAGTACAACTAAATGAAGAGGAAAGAGGGAAACTATCTGAAAAAGAATTCAGAATAATGATAGTAAAGATGATTAAAAAAAAAAACTTAAAAAAAGAATGGGGAAAATGCAAGAATCAATTAAGAAAGACCTAGAAGACTTTATTATTCTGGGCTCCAAAATCATTGCAGATGGTGATTGCAGCAATGAAATTAAAAGACACTTGTTCCTCGAAGGAAAGTTATGACCAACCTAGACAGCAAATTAAAAAGCAGAGACATTACTTCGCTAACAAAGGTTCATCTAGTTAAGGCTTTGGTTTTTCCAGTAGTCATGTATGGATGTGAGAGTTGGACTGTACAGAAAGCTGACCGCAGAAGAATCGATGCTTTTGAACTGTGGTTTTGGAGAAGACTCTTGTGAGTCCGTTCGACTGCAAGGAGATCCAAACAGTACATCTTAAAGGAGATCAGTCCTGGGTGTTCACTGGAAGGACTGATATTGAATCTGAAACTCCAATACTTTGGCCACCTAAGGAAGAGAGCTGACTCATTTTAAAAGACCCTGATGCTGGGGAGATTTAGGGCAGGAAGAGAAGGGGACGACAAAGGATGAGATGGTTGGATGGCATCACCAACAAAATGGACATGGGTTTGGGTGAACTCCGGGAGTTGGTGATGGACAGGGAGGCCTGACGTGCTGTTGTTAATGGGGTCACAGAGTTGGACATGACTTAACGACTGAACTGAGAAGAACTAAATAATAAACATGTAGTGAAAGTGGGCACCCTTGCCTTGTTCTTGATGATAGGGGAAATACCTTCAGTTTTTCACCATTGAGAATAATGTTTGCTATAGACTTTCAGTTCAGTTCAGTTCAGTTGCTCAGTCGTGACCGACGCTTTGCGAACCCATGAATCACAGCACGCCAGGCCTACCTGTCCATCACCATCTCCCAGAGTTCACTCAACTCATGTCCATCGAGTCAGTGATGCCATCCAGCCATCTCATCCTCTGTCATCCCCTTCTCCTCCTGCCCCCAATCTCTCCCAACATCAGAGTCTTTTCCAATGAGTCAGTTCTTCGCATGAGGTGGCCAAAGTACTGGAGCTTCAGCTTTAGCATCATTCCTTCCAAAGAAATCCCAGGGTTGATCTCCTTCAGAATGGACTGGTTGGATCTCCTTGCAGTCCAAGGGACCCTCAAGAGTCTTCTCCAACACCACAGTTCAAACGCATCAATTCTTCAGCGCTCAGCCTTCTTCACAGTCCAACTCTCACATCCATACATGACAACAGGGAAAACCATAACCTTGACTAGACGGACCTTAGTTGGCAAAGTAATGTCTCTGCTTTTGAATATACTATCTAGGTTGGTCATAACTTTTCTTCCAAGTAGTAAGCATCTTTTAACTTCATGGCTGCAGTCACCATCTGCAGTGATTTTGGAGCCCCCAAAAATAAAGTCTGACACTGTTTCTACTGTTTCCCCATCTATTTCCCATGAAGTGATGGGACCAGATGCCATGATCTTCGTTTTCTGAATGTTGAGCTTTAAGCCAACTTTTTCACTCTCCTCTTTTACTTTCATCAAGAGGGTTTTTAGCTCCTCTTCACTTTCTGCCATAAGGGTGGTGTCATCTGCATATCTGAGGTGATTGATATTTCTCCTGGCAATCTTGATTCCAGCTTCTGTTTCTTCCAGTCCAACGTTTCTCATGATGCACTCTGCATGTAAGTTAAATAAGCAGGGTGACAATATACAGCCTTGACGTACTCCTTTTCCTATTTGAAACCAGTTTGTTGTTCCATTTCCAGTTCTAACTGTTGCTTCGTGACCTGCATACAGATTTATATATCCTTTATTAAGTTGAGGTAGCTTCCTTCCATGCCTGTTTTTTTGAAGTGTTTTAACCATAAAAGGGTGCTGAATTTTGTCAAAGGCTTTTTCTGCATTTATTGAGATGATCATACGTTTGTGACCTCCAGTACTCTTTCTTTTGGGGGGAGGGCTTTTGATTGTTTATTTTATTTTTAATATAAATTTGTTGATCTAATTTTTCAATTTAAATTTATTGATTTTACTTGTAGGCTAGTTACTTTACAATATTTTATTGGTTTTGTCACACATTAACATGAATCCACCATGGGTGTACATGTGTTCCCCATCCTGAACCCCCCTCCCTCCTCCCTCCCAGTTACATTCCTCTGGGTCATCCCACGCACCAGCCCAAAGCATCCTGTATCATTCATTGAACCTGGACTGGTGATTCATTTCATATATGATATTATACATGTTTCAATGCCATTCTCCCAAATCATCCCAGGCTCGCCCTCTCCCACAGAGTCCAAAAGACTGTTCTATACATCTGTGTCTCTTTTGCTGTCTCGCTTAGAGGGTTATCTTTACCATCTTTCTAAATTCCATATATATGCATTAGTATACTGTATTGGTGTTTTTCTTTCTAGCTTACTTCACTCTGTATAATAGGCTCCGGTTTCATCCACTTCAGAACTGATTCAAATGCATTCTTTCAATAGCTGAGTAATAATCCATTGTGTATATGTACTACTGCTTTCTTATCCATTCATTTGCTGATGGACATCTAGGTTGCTTCCATGTCCTGGCCATTATAAAGAATGCTGCGATTAACATTGGGGTACACATGTCTTTTTCAATTCTGGTTTCCTTGCTGTGTATGCCCAGCAGTGGGATTGCTGGGTCATAAGTCAATTCTATTTCCAGTTTTTTTAAGGAATCTCCACACTGTTCTCCATAGTGGCTGTACTAGTTTGCATTCCCACCAACAGTGTAAAAGGCTTCCCTTTTCTCCACACCCTCTCCAGCATTTATTGCTTGTAGACTTTTGTATAGCAGCCATTTTGACTGGCGTGAAATGGTACCTCATTGTGGTTTTGATTTGCATTTATTTGATAATGAAAGATGTTGAGCATCTTTTCATGTGTTTGTTAGCCATCTATATGTCTTCTTTGGAGAAATGTCTATTTAGTTCTTTGGCCCATTTTTTGATTGGGTCATTTATTTTTCTGAAATTGAGCTGCAGGATTTTCTTGTATACTTTTGAGCTTAGTTCTTTGTCAGTTGTTTCATTTGTTATTATTTCTTCCAATTCTGAAGGTTGTCTTTTCACCTTGCTTGTAGTTTCCTTTGTTGTGCAGAAGCTTTTACTTTTAATTAGGTCCCATTTGCTTATTTTTGCTTTTATTTCCAATATTCTGGGAGGTGGGTCATAGAAGATCCTGCTTTGATTTATGTCAGAAAGTGTTTTGCCTATGTTCGCCTCTAGGAGTTTTATAGTTTCTGGTCTTACCTTTTTTTTTTTTTTTTTTTTTTTTTTTTTTTTTTTTTTTTTTTTTTTTTTTTTTTTTTAGTTTTTATTTTTAGTTTATTTTACTTTACAATACTGTATTAGTTTTGTCATACATTGACATGAATCCACCACGGGTGTACTTGTGTTCCCAAACATGAACCCCCCTCCCATTTCCCTCCCCATAACATCTCTCTGGGTCATCCCTGTGCACCAGCCCCAAGCATCCTGTATCCTGCATCGAACATAGACTGGCGATTCATTTCTTACATGATAGTATACATGTTTCGATGCCATTCTCCCTAATCATCCCATCCTCTCCCTCTCTCTCAGAGTCCAAAAGTCTGCTCTACACATCTGTGTCTCTTTTGCTGTCTCGCATACAGGATCATCATTACCATCTTTTGAATTCCATATATGTGTTAGTATACTGTATTGGTGTTTTCCTTTCTGGCTTACTTTACTATGTATAATCGGCTCCAGTTTCTGGAAATAAAAGCAAAAATAAACAAATGGGATCTAATTAAAATTAAAAGCTTCGGCACAACAAAGGAAAATATAAGCAAGGTGAAAAGACAGCCTTCTGAATGGTAGAAAATAATAGCAAATGAAGCAACTGACAAACAACTAATCTCAAAAATATACAAGCAACTTATGCAGCTCAATTCCAGAAAATTAAACGACCCAATCAAAAAGTGGGCCAAAGAACTAAAAACACATTTCTCCAAAGAAAACATATGGATGGCTAACACACACATGAAAAGATGCTCAACATCACTCATTAT
>SJYR01001352.1:711966-722025 GCA_006410655.1 Kobus ellipsiprymnus
GCCTCCTTTATCAAAGATAAGGTGTCCGTAGGTGTGTGGGTTTATCTCTGGGCTTTCTATTTTGTTCCATTGATCTATATTTCTGTCTTTGTGCCAGTACCATACTGTCTTGATGATTGTGGCTTTGTAGTAGAGCTTGAAGTCAGGCAAGTTGATTCCTCCAGCTCCATTCTTCTTTCTCAAGATTGCTTTGGCTATTCGAGGATTTTTGTATTTCCATACAAATTGTGAAATTATTTGTTATAGCTCTGTGAAAAATACTGTTGTTAGTTTCATAGGGATTGCATTGAATCTGTAGATTGCTTTGTGTAGTATACTCATTTTCACTATATTGATTCTTCCAATCCATGAACATGATATATTTTTCCATCTATTAGTATCCACTTTGATTTCTTTCATCAGTGTTTTATAGTTTTCTATATATAAGTCTTTACTTTCTTTAGGTAGATATATTCCTATGTATTTTATTCTTTTCATTTCAATGGTGAATGGAATTGTTTCCTTAATTTCTCTATTTTCTCATTATTAGCATATAGGCATGGAAGGGATTTCTGTGTGTTGATTTTATATCCTGCAGCTTTATTCATTGATTAGCTCTAGTAATCTTCTGGTGGGGTCTTTAGTGTTTTCAGTGTAGAGGATATGTCATCTGAATACAGTGAGAGTTTTAATTCTTCTTTTCCAATTTGGATTCCTTTTATTTCTTTTTCTCCTCTGATTACTGTGGCCAAAACTTCCAAAACTATGTTGAATAGTACTGGTGAAAGTGGGCACTCTTGTCTTGTTCCTGACTTTAGGAGAAATGCTTTCAATTTTTCACCATTGAGGATAATGTTTGCTGTGGGTTTGTCATATATAGCTTTTATTGTGTTGAGGTATGTTCCCTCTGTTCCTGCTTTCTGGAGGGTTTATATCAGAAATGGATGTTGCATTTTGACAAAGGCTTTCTCTGCATCAATTGAGATAACCATATGGCTTTTATTTTTCAATTTGTTAATGTGGTGTATTACGTTGATGATTGATTTGCGGATATGGAAGAATCCTTGCATCCCTGGGATAAAGCCCACTTGGTCATGGTGTATGATCTTTTTAATGTGTTGTTGGATTCTGATTGCTAGAATTTTGTTAAGAATTTTTGCATCTGTGATCATGAATGATATTGGCCTGTTTTTTTTGTGTGTGTGTGTGTGTGTGATCTTTTTTAGGTTTTGGTATTAGGGTAATGGTGGCCTCATAGAATGAGTTTGGAAGTTGACCTTCATCTCCAATTTTCTGGAAGAGTTTGAATAGGATGGGTGCCAGCTCTTCTCTCAATTTTTGGTAGAATTCAGCTGTGAAGCCTTCTGGATCTGGGCTTTTGTTTGCTGAAAGATTTCTGATTACAGTTTCACTTTCCGTGCTTGTGATGGGTCTGTTAAGATTTTCTATTTCTTTCTGGTTCAGTTTTGGAAAGTTGTACTTTTCTAAGAATTTGTCCATTTCTTCCACGTTGTCCATTTTATTGGCCTAAAATTGCTGATAGTAGTCTCATTATCCTTTGTATTTCTGTGTTGTCGGTTGTGACCTCTCCATTTTCATTTCTAATTTTATTGATTTTATTTTTCTCTCTTTGTTTCTTGATGAGTCTGGCTAATGGTTTGTCAATTTTATTTATCCTTTCAAAGAACCAGCTTTGGCTTTGTTGATTTTTGCTATGGTCTCTTTTGTTTGTTTTGCATTTATTTCTGCCCTAATTTTTAAGATTTCTTTCCTTCTACTAACACTAGGGTTCTTCCTTTCCTAGTTGGTATAGGTGTAGAGTTAGGTGATTTATTTGACTTTTTTCTTGTTTCTTGAGGTAGGTCTGTATTGTTATGAACCTTCCCCTTCGCACTGCTTTTACAGTGTCCCTCAGGTTTTGGGTTGTTGTGTTTTCATTTTTATTCATTTCTATGCATATTTTGAATTCTTTTTTGATTTCTTCTGTGATTTGTTGGTTATTCAGAAGCGTGTTTTTCAGCCTCCATATGTTACAATTTTTAATAGTTTTTCTCCTGTAATTGAGACCTAGTCTTACTGCATTGTGGTCAGAAAAGATACTTGGAATGATTTCAGTATTTTTAGAATTTACCAAGGCTAGATTTACGGCCCAGGATATGATCTATCTTGGAGAAGGTTCCATGTACGCTTGAGAAAAAGGTGAAATGCATTGTTTTGGGCTGAAATGTCCTATAGATATAAATTAGGTCTAATTGGTCTATTGTATCATTTAAAGTTTGTGTTTTCCTTGTTAATTTTCTGTTAGTTGATCTATCAATAGGTGTGAGTGGGGTATTAAAGTCTCCCACTATTATTGTGTTGTTGTTAATTTCCCCTTTCATATTTCTTAGGATTTGTCTCACATATTGTGGTGCTCCTATGTTGGGTGCATATATATTTATAATTGTTATATCTTCTTGTTGGAATGATCCTTTGATCATTATGTAGTGTCCTTCTTTGTCTCTTTTCACAGCCTTTGTTTTAAAGTCTACTTTATCTGATATGAGTATTGCTACTCCTGCTTTTTTTTGGTCTCTATTTGCATGGAATATCTTTTTCCAGCCCTTCACTTTCAGCTGGTATGTGCCGCTGTTTTGAAGTGGGTCTCTTGTAGACAACATATACAGGGGTCTTGTGTTTGTACCCATTCAGCCAGTCTTTGTCTTTTGGTTGGAGGATTCAACCCATTTACGTTTAAGGTAATTATTGATAAATATGATCCCATTGCCATTTACTTTATTGTTTTGGGTTTGAGTTTATACACCTTTTTTGTGTTTCCTGTTTAGAGAAGATCCTTTATCATTTGTTGAAGAGCTGGTTTGGTGGTGCTGAATTCTCTCAGTGTTTGTTTGTCTGTAAAGGTTTTGATTTCTCCATCATATTTGAATGAGACCCTTGCTAGGTACAGTAGTCTGGGCTGTAGGTTATTTTCTTTCATCACTTTATGTCCTGCCGTTCCCTTCTGGCCTGAAGAATTTCTATTGAAAAATCAGCTGTTATCCTTATGGGAATCCCCTTATGTGTTATCTGTTGTTTTTCCCTTTCTTGTTTCAATATTTGTTCTTTGTGTTTGATCTTTGTTAATTTGATCAGTATGTATCTTGGGGTGTTTCACCTTGGGTTTATCCTGTTTGGGACTCTTTGGCTTTCTTGGACTTGGATGATTGCTTCCTTCCCCATTTTAGGGAAGTTTTCAACTATTATCTCCTCAAGTATTTTCTTATGGTCTTTCTTTTTGTCTTCTTCTTCTGAGACTCCTATGATTTGAATGTTGGGGTGTTTAACATTGGCCTGGAGGTCTCTGAGATTGTCCCCATTTCTTCTAATTAATTTTTCTTTTTTCCTCTCTGATTCATTTATTTCTACTATTCTATCTTCTACTTCACTAATCCTATCTTCTGCCACCTGTTATTCTATTTGTTCCCTCCAGAGTGTTTTTGATCTCATTTATTGCATTATTCATTATATATTAACTCTTTTTTATTTCTTCTAGGTCCTTCTTAAATCTTGCATCTTCTCAATTTTTGTCTCCAGGCTATTTATCTGTGATGCCATTTTGATTTCAAGATTTTGGATCATTTTCACTATCATTATTCAGAATTCTTTATCAGGTAGATTCCCTATCTCTTCCTCTTTTGTTTGGTTTGGTGGGCATTTATCCTGTTCCTTTACTTGCTGGGTATTCCTCTGTGTCTTCATCCTGTTTATATTGCTGAGTTTGGGGTTGCCTTTCTGTATTCTGGTAGTTTGTGGGGTTCTCTTTATTGGGGAGTTTCCTCACTGTGGGTGTGGTTGACGGGTGGCTTGTCAAGGCTTCCTTGTTAGGGAAGCTTGTGTCGGTTTTCTGGCGGGTAGAGCTGGATTTCTTCTCTCTGGAGTGCAATGAATTGTCTAGTAATGAATTATGAGAAGTCAGTGGGTTTGGAGTGACTTTGGGCAGGCTGTATATTGAAGCTTAGGGGTGTGTTCCTGTGTTGCTGGAGAATTTGCATGGTATATTTTGCTCTGGAACTTGTTGGCCCTAGGGTGGTGTTTGGTTTCAGTGCAGGTATGGAGGCATTTGATGAGCTCCCGTCAATTAATGTTCCCTGGAGTCAGGAGTTCTCTGTTATTCTCAGAATTTGGACTTACACCTCCTGCTTCTGGTTTTCAGTCTTATTTTTACAGTAGCCTCAAGACTTCTCCATCTATACAGGACCACTGATAAAACATCTAGGTTAAAGATGAAAATTTTCTCCTCAGTGAGGGACACCCAGAGAGGTTCACAGAATCACATGGAGAAGAGAAGAGGGAGGAGGGAGTTAGATGTGGCCTGAATGAGATGCGGTGGAATCAATAGAGGAGAGACCAAGCTAGCCAGTAATCACTTCCTTATGTGCGCTCCACAGTCTGGACTGCTCAGAGATGTTCACAGAGTTATACAAAGAGAAGAGGGAGGAAGGAGACACAGGTGGCCAGGAGGATAAAGGTGGGTGGGGGGATCAAAAGGAGAGAGACAGATCCACCCAGTAATCAGTTCCCTAATTGTTCTCCACCATCTGGAACACACAAAGAGATTCACAGAGTTGGGTAGAGAAGAAAAGGGGCAGGGAGGAGAGAGAGGTGACCTGGTGGAGAAAAAGGAGAATCCAAATGGGGAAAGAACAGTCAAGCCAGTAATCTCACTCCCAAGTAAAAATGGTCACTGAAGATTTAGTTATTAAAGGTACAAAATTGACAACAAATACCAAAAATCAAAGATTAAAAATCTATAGTAGGTTGGATTTTCACAAATACAACATTAAAGAAAAGAAAAAAGTCACAAAATTATTATATATATATATATGATATATATATGAAGTTTGCTTTAATAATAGGGTCCTTTTTTTTTTTGCAAAGTAATAGTAGGTTATAAAAATGAAAATTAAAAGAGTAATAGAGGACTTAAAAATTAAAAATAATTAAAAATGATAGTAAAAACATATCTAGGACTTTCTCTGGTGTTGTTGTGGGCAGTGTGGGGTCAGTTCATTTTCGGCTAGTTCCTTGATCCGGCTTATATTTTTCAAGATCTATAGGCCCCTTTCTATGTAGTCAGTACTAACTATAGGGTTTTAATCTATTATACCTGTCACTTCTAAGACGGTTCCCTTTGCTTTAGCTTCTTCTGTTTGCTGGTCTCTTTAGTGTCTTATTTCTGCCCTGACACAAGGGGGAGGTGGTGGGCACATTTTTAGGCTCACTTGTTCAGTTGCACTGTGGGGAGGGACGGATGCTGCAAACAAATAACTGGCATGTGCTCACAGTGTCTCAGCCACACTGGGCCTGCCACTACTCAAAGTGCATGTGCCCTCCCTGCGCACACTGCTCAGGCCTGCCAGGAACCATCTGAGGCCAGCCCTGGACTGCATGCACCTCCCAGGTCTAAGCCACTCAGGTTCAGGCACCCAGGTCTCAGAGGCAAGACTCGGTTGGGACTGCGTTCTGTGCCCTTCCTAGGTCCGAGCAGCTCAGGTGATGAGGTGTTTTACGAGCGTGGTCACTGTGACTTATTGCCTCCCCTGTCCCTGTAGCTCAGTTTTCTGGGTGTACAACTGGCATGCCTTCTCGGGCAACATCTCTGGATGTCGACCATCCAGAACCCCAAGAAGTCTTAGTTAGCAAAGAAGCCTGCTTGCAGTTTGGTAGTCAATGCCTCTTTGGGGCTGCGATTACCCCCTTCCAGCTCTGGCTGCCTGTCACCAGAGGAGGATGGTCTGCAGATGGCTATCTCTGTTCAGTACATTGTTCTGTGAGTGGGCCTGATGGTGTCTTAGGTTAGGGCTTTTCACGTAGTAGCTATCCCACAGTCTGGTTTGCTAGCCCACGTTAGTTCCCTCAGATTGCCCTCAGGGCATTCAGGCCCAGTCCTTACTCTAAGCAATGCAGCCCGTACCTCTCTGCCCAGCCCCCGCTTGCTAGGGGGGCTGCTTCTCCTCTGGGGGAGTTACTGTTGGGAACGTAATCTGTGGGGTTTAATTATTTATTTATTTTTCCTCCCAGTTATGTTGCCCTCTGTGGCTCCAAGGCTTGCCACAGACTTGACAATGAGAGTGATTCCTGGTATTTGGAAACTTCTCTCTTTTTAAGACTCCCTTCCTGGGATGGAGCTCTGTCCCTACCTCTTTTGTCTCTCTTTTTGTCTTTTATATTTTTTCCTACCTCCTTTCAAAGACACTGGGCTGCTTTTCTGGGTGCCTGATGTCATCTGCCGGCATTCAGAAATTGCTTTGTGGAATTTACTCAGCGTTTCAATGTTCTTTTGACAAATTTGTTGGGGAGAAAGTGGTCTCCACATCCTATTCCTCCACTATCTTCCCTCTAGTACTCTTGCCTGGAAAATCTCATGGACTGAGAAGCCTGGTAGGCTACAGTCCATGGGTCACAGAGTCAGACACAACTGAGTGACTTCATTTCACTTCACTTCACCATTTTTCTAAATTCCATATATATACGTTAGCATACAATATTTATCTTTCTCTTTCTGACGTACTTTACTCCATATAATAGGTTCTAGGTTCATCCAACTCATCGGAACTGAATCAAACATGTTCCTTTTCATGGCTGAGTAGTATTCCATTGTGCATATGTACCACAACTTCTTTATCCATTCACCTGTCAATGGATATCTAGGTTGCTTCCATGTTCTAGCTATTGTAAATAGTGTTACAATGAATGATGGGATATACAAGTGCTTTTTTCAATTTCTGTTTCCCCCGGTATATGCCTAGGAGTGGGATTGCTGGGTCATACGGTGTTTTTTTTTAAGGAATATATATACTGTCTTCCAAAGTGGCTGTATCAATTTACATTCCCACCAACAGTGCAAGAGCATTCCCTTTTCTCCACGCCCTTCCCAGAACTTTTTGTTTGTAGACTTTTGGAAGATGGCCATTCTGACTGGTGTGATGTGATATCTAATTGTAGTTTTGATTTGCATTTCTCTAATAATGGACTTCCCTAGTGGCTCAGACAGTAAAAGTGTCTGCATACAATGCAGGAGACACGGGTTCCATCCCTAGGTTGGGAAGATCACCCTGGAGAAGGAAATGGCAATCCACTCTGGTACTCTTGCCTGGAAAATCCCATGAACAGATGGAGGAGCTTAGTAGGCTACAGTCCACAGCGTTGCAAAGAACTGGACACCACTGAGCCACTTCTCTTCACTTCACTTCAATAATGAGTGATGTTGAACATCTTTTCATGTGTTAGTTAGCTATCTGTATGTCTTCTTTGGAGAAATGTCTGTTTAGGTCTTTTTCCTACTTTTTGATTGGGTTGTTTGTTCCTCTGGCATTGAGTTGTATGAGGTGCTTATATATTTTTGAAATCAATCCTTTGTTAGTTCTTTTATTTGCTATTATTTTCTCCCATTCTGAGGGTTGTGTTTTCAGCTTTCTATAGTTTCCTTTGCTGTGCAGAGGTTTTAAGATTGGGTCATAGAGGTTCTTGTTTTGATTTATGACATCGAGTGTTCTGCCTATGTTTTAGTCTCAGAGTTTTATAGTTTCTGGTCTTACATTTAGGTCTTTAAGCCATTTTGAGTTTACCTTTGTGTATGGTGTTAGGAAGACTTCTAATTTAATTCTTTTACATGTAGCTGTCCAGTTTTCCCAGCAACATTTATTGAAGAGGATGTCTTTGCCCCATTGTATATTCTTGCCACCTTCGTCAAAAATGAGGTACCCATAGGTGCATGGGTTTATTTCTAGGTTTTATATCTTGTTCCATTGGTTTATATTTCTGTTTTTGTGCCAGTACCATACTGTCTTGATGACTGTAGCTTTGTAGTATAACCTGAAGTCAGAAAGATTGATTCCTCAAGCTCCATTCTTCTTTCTCAAGACTGCTTTGGCTATTCAGGGTATTCTGTGTTTCCATATGAATTGTGAATTTATTTTGTTCTAGTTCTGTGAAAAATGCCATTGGTAATTTGATAGGGGTAGCATTAAATCTGTATGTTACATTTGGCAGTACATTCATTTTCACATTATTGATTCTTCCTACCTAGGAACATGGAATGTCTCTCCATCTGGAGTGGTTTGCCATGCCCTTCTCCAGGGGGTTTTCCCAACTCAGAGATTCAACCTGAATCAATTACATCTCCTACACTGGCAGGAAAGTTCTTTACCACTAGTGCCACCTGGGAAGGTCCAAATGGAAATAAGCATGGCTATAAACAAAGATAGGGATATGGCTGCCAGGATAGTTACAGATAAACACATGAATTCACCTTCAGAGCCATCATTTGCATTCTCTCTTCTCTGATATTCCTTGTGTTGGTCCCTTCTCCTTGTCCAGTGTTACACTTGATCATCATACCAGACTACTACTACCAGCATTAATATATCTCCCTTCCTCTGTTTTGTTTTAATCCATAACAGTTTCAGATAAGTTTTAATCATTTGCTAGAAAAATAAAATTACATAAAATATTCCTTTCTGTTCAGGTCAAGTAGCAGACACAAAATTAGTAACATAGCAATTAAAAATTTACCAAGCATTTATTTTTATTTTAATCAAGTGTTTACCAAGGTAAGTTTTTTTTTTTTTTCTTTCACATCTACATATGTGGTTTTATTTCAGCTGTGTTGTCTTTGGTAGTTAAGTTCTTATCTAGAGTCTTACAAGCATATTTTATATTACTATATATTATTATTGATATTGTTGCTATTAAATATTTCCATTTTCTTTCATTTTTAAAAAGAAACAATGAAGGGGGATGGGAGAAGATGGCGGAGGAATAGGACAGGGATACCAATTTCTCCCTCACAAATTCCTCAAAAGAACATTTCAACGCTGAGCAAACTCCACAAAAAACTTCTGAATGCTGGCAGAGGACATCAGGCACCCAGAAAAGCAGATCATTGCTTTCAAAAACAGGTAGGGAAAAAATATAAAAGACGAAAAAAGAGACAAAGGAGGTGGGGAGGGAGCTCCGTCCCGGGTAGGGAAGCCCATCCGGGGAAAGGAACTTTAAGGAGAGAGGTTTCCAAACACCAGGAAACACTCTCCCTGCCGAGTCTGTGGTGAGCCCTGGAAGCACAGAGGGCAACATAACAGGAAGGATAAATAAATGAATAATTAAAACCATCAGATTACAAACCCAACAGTAACTTCCCAAGTGGAAAAGCAGCACAGACACCTACATCCACCACTAGCAAGTGGGGGCAGGGCAGGGACGCGCGGGAGGCGTGGGTTGCAAGGCTTTGTAAGAATCAGGCAGGAACGCCCCACAGGTAACCAGAACGAACTAACGTGGGCTAGTAAACCAGACTGGGGGATAGCTAACCACNCGGCGAGCCTTGGAAACATAGAGGGCAACATAACAGGAAGGATAGATAAATGAATAATTAAAACCAACAGATTACAAACCCAACAGTAACTTCCCAAGTGGAAAAGCAGCACAGACACCTACATCCACCACTAGCAAGTGGGGGCAGGGCAGGGACGCGCGGGAGGCGTGGGTTGCAAGGCTTTGTAAGAATCAGGCAGGAACGCCCCACAGGTAACCAGAACGAACTAACGTGGGCTAGTAAACCAGACTGGGGGATAGCTAACCACGTGAAAAACTTGAAAATAAGACACCAGGACCGTTCACAGAACAAAGGACAGAACGGAAATAGCTGGCTGCAGACCATCCCCTGCCAGGGACAGGCAGCCAGAGCCGTAAGGGCTGGAAAGGGACAATCACAGCCCTGGAGAGACTTTTCCTACCAAACGGCAAGCAGGCTTCTTTGCTAAAACTTCTGGGGGTGCTGGTCAGTCATCATCTTCCTCACAAGGGGCACCAGTGGTATACCCAGAAAACTGAGCAGCAGAGGCGAGAAATGTGACAAGTCGCAGAGACTGCGTTTGCCAAACACCTGAGACACTCTGACCTGGGAAGGGCATGAAACGCAGTCCCAAACCAATCTGCGCCTCTGGGGGATACCTGAGAGCTGAACCCGAGCGGCTTAGACCGGGGAAGGGCACGCAGCCTAGGGCCAGCCTCAGATGGTTCCTGGCGGAGCAACAGAGAGCC
>SJYR01001352.1:723603-736288 GCA_006410655.1 Kobus ellipsiprymnus
AGTCAATACATAAAGAATAATGCAATAAATGAGATCAGAAACACTCTGGAGGCAACAAATAGTAGAATAACAGACGCAGAAGATAGGATCAGTGAAATAGAAGATAGAATGGTAGAAATAAATGAATCAGAAAGGAAAAAAGTAAAACGAATTAAAAGAAATGAGGACAATCTCAGAGACCTGCAGGGCAATATGAAACGCTCCAACATTCGAATTACAGTAGTCCCAGAAGAAAAGACAAAAAGAAAGACTATAAGAAAATCCTTGAGGAGATAATAGTTGAAAACTTCCCTAAAATGGGGACGGAAATAATCACCCAAGTCCAAGAAACCCAGAGGGTTCCAAATAGGATAAACTCAAGGCAAAACACCACAAGACATATATTAATCAAATTAACAAAGATCAAACACAAAGAACAAATACTAAAAGCAACAAATAACACACAAGGGGATTCCCATAAGGTTAAAAGCTGACCTTTCAATAGAAGCTTCAGGCCAGGAGGGAATGGCAAGACATACTTAAAGTGATGAAAGAAAAAAATCTACAGCCCAGATTACTGTACCCAGCTAGGATCTCATTCAAATACGAAGGAGAAATCAAAAGCTCTACAGACAAGCAAAAGTTGAGAAAATTCAGAACCACGAAACCAGCTCTCCAACAAATGCTAAAAGAGATTCTCTAGACAGGAAACACAAAAACGATGTGCAAACCCGAACCCAAAACAATAAAGTAAATGGTAACGGGATCATACTTATCAATAATTACCTTAAACATAAACGGGTTGAATGCCCCAACTAAAAGACAAAGACTGGCTGAATGGATACAGAAACAAGACCCCTCTATGTGCTGCTTACAAGAGACCCGCCTCAAAACAAGGGACACATACAGACTGAAAGTAAAGGGCTGGAAAAAGATATTCCATGCAAATAGAGACCAAAAGAAAGCAGGAGTGGCAATACTCATATCTGATAAAATAGACTTTAAAACAAAGGCTGTGAAAAGAGACAAAGAAGGCCACTACATAATGATCAAAGGATCAATCCAAGAAGAAGATATAACAATTATAAATATATATGCACCCAACATAGGAGCACCGCAATATGTAAGACAAATGCTAACAAGTATGAAAGCAGAAATCAACAATAACACAATAATAGTGGGAGACTTTAATACCCCACTTACACTGATGGACAGATCAACTAAACAGAAAATTAACAAAGAATTGCAAACTTTAAATGATACAATAGACCAGTTAGACCTAATTTATATCTATAGGATATTGCACCCCAAAACAATGAATTTCACCTTTTTCTCAAGTGCTCATGGAACCTTCTCCCGGATAGATCACATCCTAGGCCATAATTCCAACCTTGATAAATTCAAAAAAATCGAAATCGTTCCAAGCATCTTTTCTGACCATAATGCATTAAGATTAGATCTCAGTTACAGGAGAAAAACTATTAAAAATCCCAACATTGGAGGCTGAACAACACACTTCTGAATAACCAACAAATCACAGAAGAAATCAAAAAAGAAATCAAATTATGCATAGAAATGAATGAAAATGAAAACACAACAACCCAAAGCCTGTGGGACACTATAAAAGCAGTGCTAAAAGAAAAATTCATAGTAATACAGGCATACCTCAAGAAAAAAAGAAAAAAGTCAAATAAATAACCTAACTCTACACCTAAAGCAACTAGAAAAGGAAGAAATGGAGAACCCCAGAGTAAGTAGAAGGAAAGAAATCATAAAAATTAGGGCAGAAATAAATGCTAAAGAAACAAAAGAGACCATAGCAAAAATCAACAAAACTAAAAGCTGGTTCTTTGAAAGGATAAATAAAATTGACAAACCATTAGCCAGACTTATTAAGAAACAAAGAGAGAAGAATCAAATCAATAAAATTAGAAATGAAAATGGAGAGATCACAACAGACAACACAGAAATACAAAGGATCATAAGAGACTACTATCAGCAATTATATGCCAATAAAATGGACAACGTGGAAGAAATGGACAAATTTTTAGAAAAATACAACTTTCCAAAACTAAACCAGGAAGAAATAGAAAACCTTAACAGACCCATCACAAGCACGGAAATTGAAACTGTAATCAGAAATCTTCCAGCAAACAAAAGCCCAGGTCCAGACGGATTCACAGCTGAATTCTACCAAAAATTTAGAGAAGAGCTAACACCTATCCTACTCAAACTCTTCCAGAAAATTGCAGAAGAAGGTAAACTTCCAAACTCGTTCTATGAGGCCACCATCACCCTAATACCAAAACCTGACAAAGATGCTACAAAAAAAGAAAACTACAGGCCAATATCACTGATGAACATAGATGCAAAAATCCTCAACAAAATTCTAGCAATCAGAATCCAACAGCACATTAAAAAGATCATACACCATGACCAAGTGGGCTTTATCCCAGGGATGCAAGGATTCTTCAATATCCGCAAATCAATCAATGTGATTCACCACATTAACAAATTGAAAAATAAAAGCCATATGATTATCTCAATAGATGCAGAGAAGGCCTTTGACAAAATTCAACATCCATTTATGATAAAAACTCTCCAGAAAGCAGGAATAGAAGGAACATACCTCAACATAATAAAAGCTATATATGACAAACCCACAGCAAACATTATCCTCAATGGTGAAAAATTGAAAGCATTTCCCCTAAAGTCAGGAACAAGACAAGGGTGCCCACTCTCACCGCTACTATTCAACATAGTTCTGGAAGTTCTGGCCACAGCAATCAGAGCAGAAAAAGAAATAAAAGGAATCCACATTGGAAAAGAAGAAGTAAAACTCTCACTGTTTGCAGATGACATGATCCTCTACATAGAAAACCCTAAAGACTCCACCAGAAAATTACTAGAGCTAATCAACGAATATAGTCAAGTTGCAGGATATAAAATCAACACACAGAAATCCCTTGCATTCCTTTACACTAATAATGAGAAAGTAGAAAAAGAAATTAAGGAAACAATTCCATTCACCATTGCAACGAAAAGAATAAAATACCTAGGAATATATCTACCTAAAGAAACTAAAGACCTATATATAGAAAACTATAAAACACTGATGAAAGAAATCAAAGAGGACACTAATAGATGGAGAAATATACCATGTTCATGGATCGGAAGAATTAATATTGTGAAAATGAGTATACTACCCAAAGCAATCTACAAATTCAATGCAATCCCTATCAAACTACCAGCGGTATTTTTCACAGAACTAGAACAAATAATTTCAAGATTTATATGGAAATACAAAAAACCTCGAATAGCCAAAGCAATCTTGAGAAAGAAGAATGGAGCTGGAGGAATCAACTTGCCTGACTTCAAGCTCTACTACAAAGCCACAGTCATCAAGACAGTATGGTACTGGCACAAAGACAGAAATATAGATCAATGGAACAAAATAGAAAGCCCAGAGATAAACCCACACACCTATGGACACCTTATCTTTGATAAAGGAGGCAAAAATATACAATGGAGTAAAGACAATCTCTTTAACAAGTGGTGCTGGGAAAATTGGTCAACCACTTGTAAAAGAATGAAACTAGATCACTTTCTAACACCACACACAAAAGTAAACTCAAAATGGATTAAAGATCTAAATGTAAGACCAGAAACTATAAAACTCCTAGAGGAGAACATAGGCAAAACACTCTCCGACATAAATCACAGCAGGATCCTCTATGATCCACCCCCCAGAATTCTGGAAATTAAAGCAAAAATAAACAAATGGGATCTAATCAAAATTAAAAGCTTCTGCACAACAAAGGAAAATATAAGCAAAGTGAAAAGACAGCCTTCTGAATGGGAGAAAATAATAGCAAATGAAGCAACTGACAAACAACTAATCTCAAAAATATACAAGCAACTTATGCAGCTCAATTCCAGAAAAATAAATGACCCAATCAAAAAATGGGCCAAAGACCTAAATAGACATTTCTCCAAAGAAGACATACGGATGGCTAACAAACACATGAAAAGATGCTCAACATCACTCATTATCAGAGAAATGCAAATCAAAACCACAATGAGGTACCACTTCACACCAGTTAGAATGGCTGCGATCCAGAAGTCTGCAAGCAATAAACGCTGGACAGGGTGTGGAGAAAAGGGAACCCTTTTACACTGTTGGTGGGAATGCAAACTAGTACAGCCACTATGGAGAACAGTGTGGAGATTCCTTAAAAAATTGCAAATAGAACTGCCTTATGACCCAGCAATCTCACTGCTGGGCATACACACCGAGGAAACCAGAATTGAAAGAGATACATGTACCCCAATGTTCATTGCAGAACTGTTTATAGTAGCCAGAACATGGAAACAACCTAGAGGTCCATCAGCAGATGAATGGATAAGAAAGCTGTGGTACATATACACAATGGAGTATTACTCAGCCATTAAAAAGAATGCATTTGAATCAGTTCTAAGGAGATGGATGGAACTGGAGCCGATTATATAGAGTGAAGTAAGCCAGAAAGAAAAATACCAATACAGTATACTAACACATATATATGTACTTTAGAAAGATGTTGATGATGACCGTGTATGAGAGACAACAAAAGAGACTCAGATCTAGAGAGTGAACTTTTGGTTTCTGGGGGAGAGGGAGAGGGCGGGATGAGATGGGATAATGGTATTGAAACATGTATACTATCATGTAAGAAACGAATCACCAGTCTATGTCTGATGCAGGATGCAGGATGCTCGGGGCTGGTGCATTGGGAGGACCCAGAGAGATGGTATGGGGTGGGAGGTGGGAGGGGATTCATGTTTGGGAACACATGTACACATGTGGTGAATTCATGTCAATGTTTGGCAAAACTAATACAGTATTGTAAACTAAAATTAAAATAAAAAGAAAAGAAAAGAAATGGTATGTAAAAAAAAAAGAAAGAAACAATGAAAATGCTCATGGAAACATGATGGATCATCCAAAATGTAATCAATATTGGAACAGGATTCTAAGTAAACGGTAAATTAGAGAAGGAAATGACAACCCACTTCAGTATTCTTGCCTGGAAAATCCCCATGGACAGAGAAGCCTGGTGGGCTACAGTCTATAGTAGGGTTGCAAGAGTCAGACATGACTGAGTGACTAAGCACACAGCACAATATTAATAAACTAAACCTAACAGAAAGTTAATAGAATCAAGTTTGTTTCTTGCTGGATTTTTCTAATAATTATGGTGGTAGCTAAATATGTTCACAGGAAAAATAGAATCCTATATAAAACTATATAAATAAGAAAAATGTCCAAATATGTCGAAATGAAAAAAAAAAATAGCAAAAACACATATTTGTTTTAAAAAGTATGAAGGGACTACATGTCCATGAAAGTTAACAGTGTAATGAGTGGAACAGAAAATTTCAGTAAAATATGTTTTATGGTTAAGTAAGCCTATCACAGGGCTTAGGAAATCTCTGTGTGATCTAAATTTTAAAGACTATGTGAGAGTATAAAAACATACCAAATGAACTTTCTATCATATGACTTTGAGATATTTGGTAAACATATAAAAAACAATTTAAAAATATATGAAAGAAAAAATATAGATAATTATGTGTCAATTATCTTCATATACATAGAAAATCTAAATATGATTACAGCAGAAGACATCAGGCACCCAGAAAAGCAGATCATTGCCTTCAAAAACAGGTAGGGAAAAAATATAAAAGACATCTTATGAAATTATACACAGTAGAAAGTAACTAAAATTTACTCAAAATTTAATGCTAGCAAGTAGCATCCTTTTGCAAATTACGGGACTAATTATTATTTTATAAACTACCCATATAGCATGTGTATCAAGACCATCCCCAAGGAAAAGAAATGCAAAAAAGTAAAATGGCTGTCTGGGTAAGCCTTACAAATAGCTGTGAAAAGAAGAGAGGCGAAAAGCCAAGGAGAAACGGAAAGATATAAGCATCTGAATGCAGAGTTTCAAACAATAGCAAGAAGAGATAAGAAAGCCTTCTTCAGCGATCAATGCAAAGAAATAGAGGAAAAGAACAGAATAGGAAAGACTAGAGATCTCTTCAAAAAAATTAGAGATACCAAGGGAACATTTCATGCAAAGATGGGCTCGATAAAGGACAGAAATGGTATGGACCTAACAGAAGCAAAAGATATTAAGAAGAGATGGCAAGAATACACAGAAGAACTATACAAAAAGGATCTTCACGACCCAGATAATCATGATGGTGTGATCACTCATCTAGAGCCAGACATCCTGGAAGGTGAAGTCGAGTGGGCCTTAGAGAGCGTCACTACGAGCAAAGCTAGTGGAGATGATGGAATTCCAGTTGAGCTATTTCAAATCCTAAAAGATGATGCTGTGAAAGTGCTGCACTCAATATGCCAGCAAATTTGGAAAACTTAGTGACCACAGGACTGGAAAAGGTCAGTTTTCATTCCAATTCCAAAGAAAGGCAATGCCAAAGAATGCTCAAACTACCACACAACTGCACTCATCTCACACGCTAGTAAAGTAATGCTCAAAATTCTCCAATCCAAGCTTCAGCAATACGTGAACTGTGAAATTCCTGATGTTCAAGCTGGTTTTAGAAAAGGCAGAGGAACCAGAGATCAAATTGCCAACATCCGCTGGATCATGGAAAAAGCAAGAGAGTTCCAGAAAAACATCTATTTCTGCTTTATTGACTATGCCAAAGCCTTTGACTGTGTGGATCACAATAAACTGTGGAAAATTCTGAAAGAGATGGGAATACCAGACCACCTGACCTGCCTCTTGAGAAATCTGTATGCAGGTCAGGAAGCAACAGTTAGAACTGGACATGGAACAACAGACTGGTTCCAAATAGGAAAAGGAGTACGTCAAGGCTGTATATTGTCACCCTGCTTATTTAACTTATATGCAGAGTACATCATGTTAAACGCTGGACTGGAAGAAACACAAGCTGGAATCAAGATTGCTGGGAGAAATATCAATAACCTCAGATATGCAGATGACACCACCCTATGGCAGAAAGTGAAGAAGAACTAAAAAGCCTCTTGATGAAAGTACAAGAGGAGAGTGAAAAAGTTGGCTTAAAGCTCAGCATTCAAAAAATGAAGATTATGACATCCAGTCCCATCACTCCATGGGAAATAGATGAAGAAACAGTGGAAACAGTGTCAGACTTTATTTTTTTGGGGCTCCAAAATCATGCAGATGGTGACTGCAGCCATGAAATTAAAAGATGCTTACTCCTTGGAAGAAAAGTTATGACCAACCTAGATAGCATATTGAAAAGCAGAGACATTACTTTGCCAACAAAGGTTCATCTAGTCAAGGGTATGGTTTTTCCAGTAGTCATGTATGGATGTGAGTTTGATTGTGAAGAAAGCTGAGTGCTGAAGAATTGATGCTTTTGAACTGTGGTGTTGGAGAAGACTCTTGAGAGTCTCTTGGACTGGAAGGTAATTCAACCAGGCAATTCTAAAGGAGATAAGCCCTGGGTATTCTTTGGAAGGAATGATGCTAAAGCTGAAACTTCAGTACTTTGGTCACCTCATGCGAAGTGCTGACTCATTGGAAAAGACTCTGATGCTGAGAGGGATTGGGGGCAGGAGGAGAAGAGGACGACAGAGGATGAGATGGCTGGATGGCATCACCGACTCAATGGCCGTGAGTTTGAGTGAACTCCGGGAGATGATGATGGACAGGTAGGCCTGGTGTACTGCAATTCATGGGGTCGCAAAGAGTCGGACACAACTGTGAGACTGATCTGAACTGAACTGAATAGCATGTCTTGTCAAACACCATTCACAGCCTTGTTACAATAAAGATCAAACATGCATGGGGCATTCACAAATTCAGTAACAGTTTGTCCTATGAATTTCTCCCTTTAATATTTCACCCTAATAGTTGAGCAACTCCTATGCTATCTCTAAGCAATTTTTATAGTCAGAATTAAAATTTATGATTATTTTATTTTCCCTGGTAACATATCAAATTAGAAAAAGTATGGCCTGGTCAAATGATACTACCGTAAAACAGTCACCGTTTCTCAATTAATTTTAAGAGATAGTTTATGAATAAATCTCTATAAATAGTTATTTCAACAAAACAAAAAAAATTCAAAAGCAGAGGATATTTCCCAGTTATAAAATGGGTAAATGATATAGTTCAAATGCAATGTAAATCATTTTAAATATCCAAGTTGATATATTTATTAGCTTATTTGTCTTTGAAGATCATTTGAGTCGTTTAATATCACTGACACATTACAAAAAAAGTGGAACTCTCATGCGTGCATGTGTGTGTGCAAGTAGCTTAGTTGTGTCCAATTCTTTTCAACCCCATGGACTGTAGCCTGACAGGCTCCTCTATTCATGGGATTCTCCAGGCAAGAACACTGGAGTGGGTTGCCATTTCCTTCTCCAATACTCTCTTAGATTTGCAGATAAGTATTTGAAATTGCTTCAGGTAAGAGGATCACAGTGAAGTGGAGTGGAAAGATAAAATGAGGGAATGATACATGGGATGGAAACAGAAGATAGAACTGAAGAAAGAAAAAGTATTCAGTCAGGAAATTAAAGAAAATGAGCACACACATACAGAAACATCCTAGAGAGGAGACAAAAGAAATGAACAGATTTGATAGCCACCTAAACACAGGACTAAAAGAGAATAAAATGCAAAATTACATGCTTTGGGAGAAAAAGACCAGTAGCTTATTTCTATGAGTAAAGAAGATATCAGAAGGTGTAGACTAGTCCTAAAATAAAGATAATGGGAACTGAATGGAAAACAGCTCAGATGTGCTTGTGAATGTGGCCACACTGTTACAGCTGTTTCCCTGTGAATCTTTAGTAAAAATTCAAATTTCATACCTTTGCTTTATCTCTCATTGATCCTTTGCCCAGGATAGACATTTTAGCACCTGTTTCTTCCTGTAGCCTCTTCAAGGAATTTCCTCTCGGCCCGAGCAATTTGCCCACAAAATTGAACTAGGAAACAAAATCATTAGAACATCTATATTAAGTAGAGAAAAGTAATGATTTAAACCAAGCAAAACTTATGGGTTATGGTTTTTCGAACTTTACCATGGAGAACAGAGTTATGCCTCTCACATACCCAAACACACACATACAGACACACGCACACAGGAAACCACCCCAGACCTATGAGCTCAGATACACTTTGAAAGAGATGCTTCTTCCTAAAGAAATGTTAAAGACAGTAATATTTTGAAAATATAACTTACTCATATAATCACATAAATTATTTAAAAAGAAACCAACAAATCACAGAAGAAATCAAAAAAGAAATCAAACTATGCATAGAAATGAATGAAAATGAAAACACAACAACCCAAAACCTGTGGGACACTATAAAAGCAGTGCTAAGAGGAAAGTTCATAGCAATACAGGCATACATCAAGAAACGAGAAAAAAGTCGAATAAATAATCTAATTCTACACCTAAAGCAACTAGAAAAGGAAGAAATGGAGAACCCCAGAGTTAGGAGAAGGAAATAAATCTTAAAAATTAGGGCAGAAATAAATGCTAAAGAAACAAAAGAAACCATAGCAAAAATCAACAAAGCCAAAACTGGTTCTTTGAAAGGATAAATAAAATTGATAAACCATTAGACAGCCTCATCAAGAAACAAAGGGAGAAAAATCAAATCAATAAAATTAGAAATGAAAATAGAGAGATCACAACAGACAACACAGAAATACAAAGGATCATAAGAGACTACTATCAGCAACTATATGCCAATAAAATGGACAACGTGGAAGAAATGGACAAATTCTTAGAAAAGTACAACTTTCCAAAACTGAACCAGGAAGAAACAGAAAACCTTAACAGACCCATCACAAGCACGGAAATTGAAATTTTAATCAGAAAGCTTCCAGCAAACAAAAGCCCAGGTCCAGACGGATTCACAGCTGAATTCTACCAAAAATTTCGAGAAGAGCTAACACCTATCCTACTCAAACTCTTCCAGAAAATTGCAGAGGAAGGTAAACTTCCAAACTCATTCTATGAGGCCACCATCACTCTAACACCAAAACCTGACAAAGATGCCACAGAAAAAGAAAACAGGCCAATATCACTGTTGAACATAGATGCAAAAACCTCAACAAAATTCCAACAATCAGAATCCAACAACCCATTATAAAGATCATACACCATAATCAGGTGGGCTTTATCCCAGTGGTGCAAGGATTCTTCAATATCCACAAGTCAATCAATGTAATTCACCACATTAACAAGTTGGAAAAAAAAAAATACTATCTCAATAGTTGTAGAGAAGGCCTTTGACAAAATTCAATATCCATTTATGATAAAAACTCTCCAGAAAGCAGGAATAGAAGGAACATACCTCAACATAATAAAAGCTATATATGACAAACCCACAGCAAACATTATCCTCAATGGTGAAAAATTGAAAGCATTTCCCCTAAAGTCAGGAACAAGACAAGAGTGCCCACTTTCACTGCTACTACTCAACATAGTTCTGGAAGTTTTGGCCACAGCAATCAGAACAGAAAAAGAAATAAAAGGAATCCATATTGGAAAAGAAGAAGTAAAACTCTCACTGTGTGCAGATGACATGATCCTCTACATAGAAAACCCTAAAGACTCCACCAGAAAATTTCTAGAGCTAATCAATGAATATACTAACATTGCAGGATATAAAATCAACACACAGAAATCCCTTGCACTCCTATACACTAATAATGAGAAAGTAGGAAAAGAAATTAAGGAAACAATTCCATTCACCATTGCAACAAAAAGAATAAAATACTTAGGAGTATATATACCTAAAGAAACTAAAGACCTATATATAGAAAACTATAAAACACTGATGAAAGAAATCAAAGAGGACGCTAATAGATGCAGAAATATACCATGTTCATGGATGGAACGAATCAATATAGTGAAAATGAGTATACTACCCAAAGCAATCTACAGATTCAATGTAATCCCTATCAAGCTGCCAGCAGTATTTTTCACAGAACTAGAACAAATAATTTCAAGATTTGTATGGAAATACAAGAAACCTCGAATAACAAAAGCAATCTTGAGAAAGAAGAATGGAACTGGAGGAATTAACTTGCCTGACTTCAGCCTCTACTACAAAGCCACAGTCAATATGATACTGGTACAAAGACAGTATGGTGCTGATACAGGGACAGAAATATAGATCAATGGAACAAAATAGAAAGTCCAGAGATAAATCCACACACCTATGGACACCTTATCTTTGACAAAAGAGGCAAGAATATACAATGGAGTAAAGACAATCTCTTTAGCAAGTGGTGCTGGGAAAACTGGTCAACCACTTGTAAAAGAATGAAACTAGAACACTTTCTAACACCACAGACAAAAATAAACTCAAAATGGATTAAAGATCTAAACGTAAGACCAGAAACTATAAAACTCCTAGAGAAGAACATAGGCAAAACACTCTGACATAAATCACAGCAGGATCCTCTATGATCCACCCCCCCAGAATACTGGAAATAAAAGCAAAAATAAACAAATGGGATATGATTAAAATTGAAAGCTTCTGCACAACAAAGGAAACTATAAGCAAGGTGACAAGACAGCCTTCTGAATGGTAGAAAATAATAGCAAATGAAGCAACTGACAAACAACTAATCTCAAAAATATACAAGCAACTTATGCAGCTCAATTCCAGAAAAATAAATGACCCAATCAAAAAATGGGCCAAAGACCTAAATAGACATTTCTCCAAAGAAGACATACGGATGGCTAACAAACACATGAAAAGATGCTCAACATCACTCATTATCAGAGAAATGCAAATCAAAACCACAATGAGGTACCACTTCACACCAGTCAGAATGGCTGCGATCCAGAAGTCTGCAAGCAATAAATGCTGGAGAGGGTGTGGAGAAAAGGGAACCCTTTTACATTGTTGGTGGGAATGCAAACTAGTACAGCCACTATGGAGAACAGTGTGGAGATTCCTTAAAAAATTGCAAATAGAACTGCCTTATGACCCAGCAATCCCACTGCTGGGCATACACACCGAGGAAACCAGAATAGAAAGAGACACATGTACCCCAATGTTCATCGCAGCACTGTTTATAATAGCCAGAACATGGAAACAACCTAGATGTCCATCAGCAGATGAATGGATAAGAAAGCAGCGGTACATATACACAATGAAGTATTACTCAGCCATTAAAAAGAATACATTTGAATCAGTTCTAAGGAGATGGATGAAACTGGAGCCGATTATACAGTGTGAAGTAAGCCAGAAAGAAAAACACCAATACAGTATACTAACACATATATATGGAATTTATAAAGATGGTAATGATAACCCTGTACGTGAGACTGCAAAAAAGACACAGATGTATAGACGGACTTTTGGACTCTGAGGGAGACGGAGAGGGTGGGATGCTTTGGGAGAATGGCACTGAAACATATATACTATCATGTAAGAAACGAATCACCAGTCTATGTTCAATGCAGGATACAGGACACTTGGGGTTGGTGCACAGGGATGATCCAGAGAAATGATACGGGGTGGGAGGTGGGAGGGGGGTTCAAGATTGAGAACTCATGTATACCCGTGGCAGATTCATATCAATGTATGGCAAAACCAATACAGTATTATAAAGTAAAATAAAGTAAAAATTAAAATTAAAAAAAAAAGTATAGGTACCT
>SJYR01001352.1:755241-770499 GCA_006410655.1 Kobus ellipsiprymnus
ATTAAAATATACCACCAAAAGAGCAAAAACTTAAGTCACAAATTCGGAGACTATTTACATTATATGTTAACAATAAATCAGTTTACAAACGCAAGTATAAAAATGTAAGAAAAAGACAAACAACTGATAACAAGTATAATCTTGAAGAAGACAAAAATGGTCAAAGAAAAGTGTGAATATTCAACCTTTTCAAAATTTAAGCAAAAGTCAAATTAGGACCCAGTGAGATACCATTCTACATACTCTATGATGATAAAAAACAATATGGAGTCAGAAACCAAACATTAACCAGACTGTGGATCCACAGAGACTCATATACCCTGCTTGTAGGTCTGTGAGTAGGTACAACCCTTGTGGCATCATCCTGTAAAGCTGTAAATTCACCTAACCTAGGCCTCAGCATACTCATTCCCAGGTATATTCTCTAGAGAAATATTAGCAAATATATAAGAATGTTCAAAATCTCAATGCTTGTAAGAACAAAAATAACTGGGAAAAGCAATCGGTTCCACAGTGGTTTGCTCTCACCTGGACTCCACACCAAGACATGACTACACCTCAAACACATGCCCAGGTCTCTTCACAAAGTTCGTTCTTTGGTCCTGGATTCTGCCAGTGACAGAATGTTGCATGACCTTTAGAAGGTGAACATGAACTGCAGTCCATCACTCCTGGCAAGTCACAGCAGTTAGACATGACTGCTTACTGACCTTCATGTAAACCCCACACCATGAACACAGCTGCCTCACAGAGTGCTTCACCTACCTCAGTCCCAGGTCCTGGAAGGGGTGGGATTCAGATTTTTCCATCCCTGATGGCAGCCTTCCTAAGGTCCCTTCCCTGTCTGCTAAGAGTCACATAAGCCCTGAATTACATATTACAGTTAATAAGTAGAAAGTAGATTCTATTGTCCTGTCAGAACAATGACTGATAGAAATGAGTAAGTAAGTTGTGACACACCCATGATGGAATGTTTACAGCAGCAAACATTAATTACACATAGCTATATGAAATCTCAGTAAAATTCTAGAAATAAAACTTTTAAAAATTCAAGTTGTAGATATATGACACTGTTTTTATAAAACTCAACAGCAAGGGAAGTTAAATAATAGCTTACTTGTGAATATATCCATGAGGAATACATCTAATTCTTAATAAGAAAGTGTAATAATAAGCACAAAATTCAAGATCTTGGTAACATCTGAGAATGATAGATAGAGGGACTGTGATCAAAAAGAAATAACGGTCATGTCAAAGTCATAGGTAATATTTTAGATTGCAACTTAGAGGTTCATAAGTGTTCATTTTAATTTTTTACAGTCTACTTGAAAGTTATACACATGTCAATACTTTGAATCCATTCACTATTGTTTAACTTTTAAAGTAAGTAAAAAAGAGCAAGCCAGTTGAGTAAAATTTGACTGAATTTATAGTAGTTTGCTATAGATCCTGCTTGTCCTTTTACAGGTAGTATTAAAACTTTAAATTCAAAAATAGCAAGGCATTCAAAGTGATATCTCCACTGGGATACCCGTGACTCTTAAAGGAAGAGGTGGCATTTCAGGTATTCCAGGCTGAGGACACACAGATCCTACTCTCAGAATTTTCTATCCTCTGTCTTGATCATTGTGACACATTTACCAACATTTATATTTCAGTATGGTAGCTTTATTTTTAACCAATGATCAACTAGAAATCAAATTGTCCTGAAACTATAATAGAGATGCCTCCTTAATTTTTTCACAATCTCTAATTTTTGGAATAGAACACAAGCATCGGACAGAATAAAGACATCATATATAATCAGTAATTTAATTTCACAAGCTAACAGAAAACATTTTAAATTAACATTAATTATGCAACATTTTAAAAGCAACCAGTTTTTCTTTCAATGTGTTTTTAAAACTTATAATTGAACAATCTACTATTGCTTTTGCTAACAAATATTTATCATACTTGAAGTTTGCTACTGTAATGGGGTTTTCAGAGCCAGCACTGAGGGCTGGATCAGAGGACGTTTTTGAAAATATATAATTATTATTTGGATGACTAAAATGTCCCAGCATCAGGGACTATGTACAGCAAAGCGCTTGCACATGTGGCTCTGAAGTCTGAATTTGTAAATTCACTAGCTGTATAAGTTTGGCTCTATTGTGTACATTACTTTAGGCTTCATTTTTCTTATCTGTAGATAGAGACAATAAAAATAATGCTACATGTACAATAAGAGCTCGACAAATCTTGCTGCTGTTCACTCATTCAGTCTTGTCCAACACTTTGAGACTCCACGCACTGCAACACGCCAGGCTTCCCTGTCCTTCACCATTTCCCAGAGCTTGCTCAAACTCTTGTCCATTAAGTCAGTGATGCCATCCAACCATCTTATCCTCTGTCATCCCCTTCTCCTGACTTCAATCTTTCCCAGCATCAGGGTTTTCTTCTAACGAGTGACTCTTCGCATCAGGTGACCAAAGTATTGGACTTTCACCTTCAGCATCAGTGCTTACAATGAATATTCAGGATTGATTTCCTTTAAGATTGACTGGGTATATATCCTTGCAGTTCAAAGGACTCTCAAGAATTTTCTCTAACACCACAGTTCGAAAGCATTCAGTCTTCGGTGTTCAGCATTCTTTATGATCCAACTCTCACATCCCATACATGACTACTGGAAAAACCATAACTTTGACTAGACAGACGTTTGTCAGCAAAGTAATGTCAGTGCTTTTTATTTTGTTGTCTATTTTTGTCATAGCTTTTCTTCTAAGGAGCAAGTGTCTTTTAATTTTATGGTTTCAGTCTCCATTTAGAGTCATTTGGGAGCCCGAGAAAATAAGGTCTGACACTGTTTCCATTGTTTCCCCATTTATTTGCCATGAAGAGATGGGACTTGATGACACGATCTTAGTTGTTTTATTTTGTTTATTTTTTTAATGTTGAGTGTTAAGCCAGCTTTTTTCACTCTCCTCTTTTACTTTCATTAAGAAGCTCTTTAGATCCTCTTATCTTTCTGCCATACGGATGGTGTCATCTGCATATCTGAGGTTACTGATATTTCTCCTGGAAATCTTGATTCCATCTTGAGCTTCATCCAGCCTGGTATTTCACATAATACACTCTACATACAAGTTAAATAAGTAGGGTGACAATATACAGCCTCTGACATATTACATTCCCAATTTAGAACCAGTCCATTGTTCCATGTTCAGTTCAAAATGTTGCTTCTTGACTTGCATGTAGGTTTCTCAGCAGGCAGGTAAGGTGGTCTGGTATTCCCATCTCTTAAGAATTATCCATAGTTTGCTGTGATCCACACAAAGTGTAGTGTAGTCAATGTTCATTTCAGTTCAGTCACTCAGTCGTGTCTGATGCTTTGAGACCCCATGAACTGCAGCACTCCAGGCCTCCCTGTCCATCACCAACTCCCAGAGTTCACTCAGACTAACGTCCATCGAGTCAGTGATGCCATGCAGCCATCTCACCCTCGGTCGCCCCCTTCTCCTCCTGCTCCCAATCCCTCCCAGCATCACAGTCTTTTCCAATGAGTCAACTCTTCGCATGAGGTGGCCAAAGTACTGGAGTTTCAGCTCTAGCATCATTCCTTCCAAAGAAATCCCAGGGTTGATCTCCTTCAGAATGGACTGGTTGGATCTCCTTGCAGTCCAAGGGGCTCTCAAGAGTCTTCTCCAATACCACAGTTCAAAAGCATCAATTCTTCGGTGCTCAGCCTTCTTCACAGTCCAACCCTCACACCCATACATGACCACTGGAAAAACCACAGCCTTGACTAGACGGACCTTAGTCAGCAAAGTAATGTCTCTGCTTTTGAATATGCTATCTAGTTTGGTCATAACTTTTCTTCCAAGGAGTAAGCGTCTTTTAATTTCATGGTTGCAGTCACCATCTGCAGTGATTTTGGAGCCTAAAAAAATAAAGTCTGACACTGTTTCCACTGTTTCCCCATCTATTTCCCATGAAGTGATGGGACTGGATGCCATGATCTTCGTTTTCTGAATGTTGAGTTTTAAGCCAATTTTTTCACTCTCCTCTTTCACTTTCATCAAGAGGCTTTTCAGTTCCTCTTCACTTTCTGCCATAAGGGTGGTGTCATCTGCATATCTGAGGTGATTGATATTCTCCCAGCAATCTTGATTCCAGCTTGTGTTTCTTCCAGTCCAGCGTTTCTCATAATGTACTCTGCATGTAAGTTAAATAAGCAGGGTGACAATATACAGCCTTGACGCACTCCTTTTCCTATTTGGTCGTTTCTAACTCAGCTTCATCAGTTGTTATCTCTCCTTTTTCATTTCTTATTTTGTGTACAACATAGATGTAACTGAGATTATCATACTAAGTGAAGTAAGTTAGAAAGAAGAAGACAAATGCTATAGATATCACTTTTATGTGGAATCTAAAATATGACAGAAATGAGCCTATCTGTGAAAAAGAAAAAGAATCAGATTTGTGGTTGCCAATGGGGAGGTTGTTGAGGGAGAGATAGTTTAGGATTAGCAGATGCAAACAAGTATATATAGAATGGATAAATATACAAGGCCCTACTGTATAGCATAGGGAACTATATTCAATATGCTGTGGCAAATCATAATGTAAAACAATATGAATATATATGTATATAACTGAATTACTTTACTTTTTAGCATTGATTAACACAACATGGTAATTCAACTATGACTTTTACAAAATAAATTAAAAAAAGGATGGTTTCAAATTAGCCACTAAATATAATATAAATATATTTCCATATGGGAAAGTTAGAGAGTTTGGCATTTTGCTGAACCTTGATCACAGAGGTGGAAACTGGGCATATAAAAGGGTAGGGGCAGAAGAATGAATAAAGAAGATATACCGTCTGAGAAACCAGGGAAGTCCATTTTATATATATATATATATATATATATATAAACATACATACATATACAATGGAATATTACTCAGCCATGAAAACAATGCCAGTTGCAGCCATGTAGGTGAATCTTGACATTATCATACTAAACGAAGTCAGATAGAGAAAGACAATATCATATGATATCACTTATGAGTACAATCTAAAACATGACAGAAATGAAGACATATACAAAATAGAAATAGACTCACAGACATAGAAAACAAATGTATGGTTACCAAAGTAGTTAATGGGTAGATGGGGAGATAAATTAGAAGTTTAGGATTAAGAAATGAGAGAGTAATTTCCTAGGCAGGTTGATAAAAAGTCTAGGGTTCCCTGAGGAGAGAGGAGTCTGGAATTCTGGAGGAAGAAAGGACAAACTTTTTTCCCTCTACATTCCTTAGGATTATGTATCCTGCCTGAAGGCAGTCTCTGGACTAAACCTTCTAGCTAATCCTGTTATCTTAAAATGTAAATTATGGGAGTAGGTCTGGTGAGATCTTTATAACCTCCAGGCATTCTTTGGATTCATTGGAGAGTATTCCATGAGCCCACTAAGTGCCTGTGGCTGTGACACTAAGCCCAGGCAGCTGTGACCAGCACACTAAGCACGGCAGAGAGGAGCTACCCCACATCCGAGGTCACAAGCAGAAGCCAGGAGGACCCCATGCCCAAAGGGTGGCAGCCAAGAGGAGTTACCTCATGTCCGAGGTCAGGGGCAGCGGCCGAGAGGAGCTATGCCATGTCCAAGGAGCAGTGGCTGCATGGGCGCAGGAAGGCCTAGAGGAGCTATCCCACATTGAAGGTCAGGAAGAGCGACAGTGAGGAGACATCCTTCCTCCAAGGTAAGGAGCAGTGGCTGTGCTTTGCTGTAACAGCTGTGAATATACCCCATGCCCAAGTAAGATGGTAGGTGTTGCAAGAGGGCATCAGAGGGAAGACACACTGAACCATACTCACAGAGACCTAGTCAATCTAATCAGACTAGGACCACAGCCTTGTCTAACTCAATGAAACTAAGCCATGCCTGCCGGGCAACTCATGATGGGCAGGTCATGGCGAGAAGTCTGACAGAATGTGGTCGACTGGAGAAGGGAATGGAAAACCACTTCAGTATTCTTGCCTTGAGAACCCCATAAACAGTATGAAAAGGCAAAATGATAGGATACTGAAAGAGGGACTCCACAGGTCAGTAGGTGCCCAACACGCTACTGGAAATCAGTGGAGAAATAACTCCAGAAAGAATGAAGGGATGGAGCCAAAGCAAAAACAATACTCAGCTGTGGATGTGACTGGTGGTAGAAGCAAGGTCCGATGCTGTAAAGAGCAATATTGCATAGAAACCTGGAATGTCAGGTCCATGAATCAAGGCAAATTTGAAGTGGTCAAACAAGAGATGGCAAGAGTGAACGTCAACATTCTAGGAATCAGTGAGCTAAAATGGACTGGAATGGGTGAATTTAACTCAGATGACCATTATATCTACTACTGCGGGCAGGAATCCCTTAGAAGAAATGGAGTAGACATCATGGTCAACAAAAGAGTCTGAAATGCAGTATTTGCATGCAATCTCAAAAATGACAGAATGATCTTGGTTCATTTCCAAGGCAAACCATTCAATATCACAGTAATCCAAGTCTATGCCCTAACCAGTAACACTGAAGAAGCTGAAGTTGAACGGTTCTATGAAGACCTACAAGACCTTTTAGAACTAACACACCAAAATGATGTCCTTTTCATTATAAGGGACTGGAATGCAAAAGTAGGAAGTCAAGAAACTAGGTGTTTGGCCTTGGAATGCAGAATGAAACAGGGCAAAGACTAATAGAGTTTTGCCAAGAAAACACACTGGTCATAGTAAACACCCTCTTTCAACAACACAACAGAATACTCTACACATGGACAGATGGTCAAAAACCAATCAGATTGATTATATTCTTTGCAGCCAAAGATGGAGAAGCTCTTTACAGCCAACAAAAACAAGACCAGGAGCTGACTGTGGCTCAGATCATGAACTCCTTATTACCACATTCAGCCTTAAATTGAAGAAAGTAGGGAAAACTGCTAGACCATTCAGGTATGACCTCAGTCAAATCCCTTATGATTAAACAGTGGAAGTGAGGAATAGATTTAAGGGGCTAGATCTGACAGAGAGTGACTGATGAACTATGGAATGAGGTTCGTGACATTGTACAGGAGCCAGGAATCAAGACCATCCTCACTGAAAAGTAATGCAAAAAAGCAAATGGCTGTCTGGGAAGGCCTTACAAATAGCTGTGAAAAGAAGAGAGGCAAAAAGCAAAGGAGAAAAGGAAAGATATAAGCAACTGAATGCAGAATTCCAAAGAACAGCAAGAAGAGATAAGAAAGCCTTCTTCAGTGATCAATGGAAAGAAATAGAGGAAAAGAACAGAATGGGAAAGACTAGAGATCTCTTCAAGAAAATTAGAGATACCAAGGGAACATTTCATGCAAAGATGGGCTCGATAAAGGACAGAAAGGGTCAGGACCTAACAGAAGCAGAAGATGTTAAGAAGACGTGGCAAAAATATACAGAAGAACTGTACAAAAAAAGATCTTCACGACCTGGATAATGACAATGGTGTGATCACTCATCTAGAGCCAGACATCTTGGAAGGTGAAGTCAGTGTGTCTTACAAAGAATCATTACGAACAAAACTAGTAGATATGATGGAATTACAATTGAGCTGTTTCAAATCCTGAAAGATGATGCCGTGAAAGTGCTGTACTCAATATGTTTGCATATTGAGTGCTGCACTCAATTTTGCAGCAGTGACCAAAGGACTGGAAAAGGTTAGTTTTCATTCCAATCCCAAAGAAAGGCAATGCCAAAGAATGTTCAAACGACCACACAATTGCACTCATTTCACATGCTAGTAAAGTAACGCTCAAAATTCTCCAAGCCAGGCTTCAGCAATATGTGAATCGTGAAATTCCTTATGTTCAAGCTGATTTTAGAAAAGGCAGAGGAACCAGAGATCAAATTGCCAACATCCGCTGGATCATGGAAAAAGAAAGAGAGTTCCAGAAACACATCTAATTCTGCTTTATTGACTATGCCAAAGCCTTTGACTGTGTGGACCACAATCAACTGTGGAAAATTCTGAAAGAGATGGGAATACCAGACCACCTGATCTGCTTCTTCAGAAATCTGTATGCAGGTCATGAAGCAACAATTAGAACTGGACATGGAACAACAGACTGGTTCCAAATAGGAAAAGGAGTACGTCAAAGGCTGTATATTGTCACCCTGCTTATTTAACTTCTATGCAGAGTACATCAAGAGAAATGCTGGGCTGGAAGAAACACAAGCTGGAATCTAGATTGCCAGGAGAAATATCAATAACCTCAGATATGCAGATGACACCACCCTTATAGCAGAAAGCAAAGAGGAATTAAAAAGCCTCTTGATGAAAGTGAAAGTGGAGAGTAAAAAAGTTGTCTTAAAGCTCAACATTCAGAAAACGAAGATCATGTCATCCGGTCCCATCACTCCATGTGAAATAGATGGGGAAACAGTAGAAACAGTGTCAGACTTTACTTTTTGGGCTCCAAAGTCACTGCAGATGGTGATTGCAGCCAAGAAATTAAAAGACGCTTACACCTTGGAAGAAAAAGTTATGGCCAACTTAGATAGCATATTCAAAAGCAGAGACATTACTTTGCCGACTAAGGTCCATCTAGTCAAGGCTATGGTTTTTCTTGTGGTCATGTATGGATGTGAGAGTTAGACTGTGAAGAAGGCTGAGCTCCAAAGAATTGATGCCTTTGAACTGTGGTGTTGGAGAAGACTCTTGAGAGTCCCTTGGACTGCAAGGAGATCCAACCAGTCCATTCTGAAGGAGATCAGCCCTGGGATTACTTTGGAAGGCATGATGCTAAAGCTGAAACTCCAGTACTTTGGCCACCTCATGCGAAGAGTTGACTCATTGGAAAAGACTCTGATGCTGGGAAGGATTGGGGCAGGAGGAGAAGGGGACGACAGAGGATGAGATGGCTGGATGGCATCACTGACTCGATGGACATGAGTTTGGGTGAACTCTGGGACTTGGTGATGGACTCGGAGGCCTGGCGTGCTGCAATCATGGGGTCACAAAGAGTCGGACTTGACTGAGCGACTGAACTGACCTGAACTGAACACTAGCAAGGGGGTACTCTTTCTACCCCCTTCTGATGTCTTTGTCAGAAGCTTTCTCTATCTCCTTTATACTTTAATAAAACTTTATTACACAAAATCTCTGAGCGATCAAGCCTCATCTCTTGCCCTGGATTGAATTCTTCTCCTCTAGAAGCCAAGAATCCCGGCATCTTTTAGTGATTCAGCAATAACCTTTCAGATATACACATTACTAGATAATAACAAGTAAAGTATTAGGACCTGATGCATAGCACAGGAAACTATATTCAATATTTTTCAATAACCTAAAATGGGAAAAACAAAAACAAAAACAAAACTATATGATTGTGTATAACTGAATCACTGTGCTTTACACTTGAAATGAACACAAATTGTAAAATAAAAATGCAAACAAATTGTAAATTAACTATACTTCAATTGACTTTTTTTTTAAGTTTAAAAAACGAGACTGAGAAATATACTGTGGAGTGGAGAGAAATGAAAGATGGGAGAAATCATCAGAAGTTGTTTCATGTAGTCTTGATACATGATCCTGGGAATAGTGGTCACAGAAAACTGATGGGGAGACAAGATGAGATCCCAGGTGTTACCTTCAAGATCTGGCAATTCACTGAGTTAGGAGAATATGCAGAGTGCAGAATGAATTAGTAACCAAAATACACTCTATACTCAGAGGATTGACACTGTATCATTAATAAAATTATGGAAGACAGGAACAAAAGTTTTAGAAGAAGTTTAGTTGTTCTCCACATTGAGACCCTTAGGAACCACGAGTGAACAGACATCAAGAAATATATTTAACATGAAAATAAAGGTCTACCAGTGTTCTACATAGGACCATTACTTACAGGCAAGAAATTGGAAAGGGAGAGGAATAAAAAAGGAAAGCAGGGATACTTATATTCAGAAGAGAAAAATAAGAAAGAAGGGTAAAATACTAGTTTCTGAAGGAACAGGAAAGAATGAGAAACAGACAAAAGGGAGTTTGTTTGTTTGTTTTTCAATAAATCATTCAACACACAAATATGTATCAAGTGACAACTATGCTCCAAGCACTGGCCCAGGAGAACTTTAAGATTCCACAGGAAAGTATAAATGAAGTCACTAAAAAATCCTTTCCTGAAAAACAGCACTTAAACTGGGGTATGAGCTACAGGAAGTTAGAACAAGTCAGCCAAGGGGAGTTCTACTGGAGACAATCCAGGAAGAAGAAATAATGTGTGAGAAAACCCAAAGCAGGCAAGTTTGACAAATTGAAAGGAATTCACTTTGGATATTTGAGAAATTGGGTTAGATGGGAAAAGTAGATAAAATATTCATGTACTTATTGACTGCGTTAAGAATTTTAGTCTTTATCAGTTTAGGAATTTTTAGCCTAATTTATTGTTATTTATTCCCATTTTATTGAAATATACTTGATGTACAATGTTTTATAAGTTCAGTTCAGGTCAGTCGCTCAGTCGTGTCCAACTCTTTGCGACCCCGTGAATTGCAGAACGGCAGGCCTCCCTGTCCATCACCAACTCCCGGAGTTCACTCAGACTCATGTCCATCGAGTCAGTGATGCTATCCAGCCATCTCATCCTCTGTCGTCCCCTTCTCCTCCTGCCCCCAATCCTTCCCAGCATCAGTCTTTTCCAATGAGTCAACTCTTCACATGAGGTGGCCAAAGTACTGGAGTTTCAGCTTTAGCATCATGCCTTCCAAAGAAATTCCAGGGCTGATCTCCATCAGAATGGACTGGTTGGATCTCCTTGCAGTCCAAGGGACTCTCAAGAGTCTTCTCCAACACCACAGTTCAGAAGCATCAATTCTTTGGCACTGAGCCTTCTTCACAGTCCAACTCTCAAAGCATCATGCCTTCCAAAGAAATTCCAGGGCTGATCTTCATCAGAATGGACTGGTTGGATCTCCTTGCAGTCCAAGGGGCTCTCAAGAGTCTTCTCCAACACCACAGTTCAGAAGCATCAATTCTTTGGCACTGAGCCTTCTTCACAGTCAAACTCTCACATCCATACATGACTAATGGAAAAACCATAGCCTTGACTAGATGGACGTTAGTCGGAAAAGTAATGACTCTGCTTTTGAATATGCTATCTAGGTTGGTCATAAGTTTTGATTTCAAGGAGTAAGCTTCTTTTGATTTCATGGCTGCATATGTAAAATATAGTGATTCATAAATGTTAAAGGTTATGGGGAAGCTCATATTCCATTTATATGTATTGCAATACATTGACTATATCCCTGTGCTGTACAATATATACCTGTAGTTTATTTTATACATGATAGTTTGTACCATTTAGTCACTACACCTATATTGCCCTTCCCCATATTCCTCTTCTCACTGGTAACTACAAATTTATTCTCTAAATCTGTGAGTCTGCTTCTTCTTTGTTCTGTTCACTAGTTTTGAATTTTTAGATTCCACATATAAGTGATATCATACAGTATTTGTCTTTTTCCGTCTGACTTATTTCACTTGTGTAATACCTTCCATGTCCATCCATGTTGTTGCAAATGGCAAAAATTTTATTCCTTTTTATGGTGAAGTACTAGTTCATTCTACGTATATATACCATACCTTCATCCATTTGTCTGTTAATGGGCACTTGGGTTGCTTTCATATCTTGGCTACTGTAAACAGTGCTGCAATAAATACTGGGGTGCATGTATCCTTTAAAGTTAGTGATTAAATTTTTTTTATTTCTACTGAAGAGTGGAATTGTTGAATCATGTGGTGTTTCTATTTTTAGATTTTTAAGAAATCTTGATACTGTTTTCCAAAGTTGCTGTACCAAATTTGCATTCCCACCTGCAGTATAAAAGGTTTCCTTTTCTCTACATCTTTGCCAACATTTGTTATTTGTGTTCTTTTGATGATGGTCATCTGACAGATGTGGAATGATATCTCATTGCAGTTTTGATTTGCATTTCCTTGATAATTAACAATGTTGAGCATCCTTTCATGTGCCTGTTGGCCATCTGCATTTCCTCTTTGGAAAAATGTCTATTCAGTTCCCCTGCACATTTTTAAAGTAGGTTGTTTCTCTTTTTATTGAGTTGAGCTTCCCTAGCGGCTCAGCAGGTAAAGAATCTACCTGTAATGCAGGAAACACAGGAGACTTGAGTTTGATCCCTGGATCAGGAAGATCCTCTGGAAGAGGAAATGTCACCTCACTCCAATACTTTTGCCTGGAGAATCCCCATGGACAGAAGGGCCTGGTGGGCTTCAGTCCATGGTGTTGCAAAGAGTTGGACACAACTGAGCGATTAAGCATGCACACACATAAATAAAATATAATGTTTAACATTTATGAATCACTATATTGTACGCCCATAACTTATAAAACATTGTACATCAATTATATTTCAATAAAATGGAAATAAATAACATAAATTAGGCTAAAAATTCCTAAATTGATAAGACTAAAATGCATATGATTTTACAGTTTTCTTTATTTAATTACTTTGTGTGATTATACCTTCTTATATTGATCTATTATTAGCTCATAAAGGTTTCCCACTTGAATAGGTTTTGCTACACCATGGACTGTAAACTCTGTACATGGAATTTTCCAGGCAAGGATACTGGAGTTGGTAGCCATTCCTTTCTCCAGGGCATCTTCCTAAATCAGAGACTGCACCTGTGTCACCTGCACTGCAGGCGGGTTCTTTACTGTCTGAGCCATGAGGGAACCCTCGACTAACACAAACATTTCCCACTTGAATATGGAAGTGTTTAAGTACAAAAGTTGAATGCTGAATAGAGAAAAGGAATAAACCATAAAGGATGGCTTTATTTAAATCAGTAACCACCAGAATAAGAATTAGAAATCCTATAGGCATGCTAAATGTTTTACATTAATTATTTTATTTAATTCTTAGCCAAACCTCTGAGGAAATGCTGTTTTGCAGACAGTGCAGGCATGGGATTGTTAAGTAATGAACCCAGGCTCTTGGGGAATAATAGCAAAGGATATTTCAAGGACAGTTACTGTATTGGCACAAAGATTCAAGAAAACAGGGTGTTTGTAATCATAGGCATTAATTTAGAGATAACATACAGATTTTACAGGTGTAAAACTGAGCCCAAAGCCCTACAATGTAGCATCCAGTAGACTATTTTTCTCAACCAAATATGGAATAAAACTTAAGCAGTGACCTGATGGTCATACTTTGTTGCGACAACCTGAACTGAAATGCTGACCATTAGTCATTCATCTGGATTTCTGAATGTGTATATCCAGATCCCCTTACTCTCTTCTATTCCGTGCTATATCCCTGAGTTTTTCAGAACCAGCTGTCACCAAGCTCCTTGCCTTTTGTAACTGGTTGTGTTTGGTCAATAAGATGGGACTCAAATCACTGGAGTGTAGGACAGAGAAGCTGGTGTGTTTATTTTCCTAGCTTCTTCCTTGTTGTCCTGGTTTGGCAGTGATTCTGTCCCTCTATTATAGACACACCTCCTGTCTCCTCCGTAGCTGTCTCTTCCCTTAGCACTTCAGACTTTGGAGGAGCCAAGCTCCTCACTTTAATATGCCTAGATATCTCACTATTCCTTGTTAGCTCCCTTAATAAGGACCATACTTTGTAAACTTTCCCTCAATAATCTCCTGTTGACCACCAACTTTTGAGTGTGCTGTTTATTTTTGAGAATCTGACCAAAAATAGGGTTAATGTATTTTTCAAACAAATCTAAACAAGGTTTTCATTTAATATAAGACTATGCCACATTAGGAAAAGGAGACCATCAAGGCTGTATATTGTCACCCTGCTTATTTGCAGATACTTACATGCAGAGTACATTATGAGAAACACTGAGCTGGAAGAAGCACAAGCTCAGATATGCAGATGACACCACCCTTATGGCAGAAAGTGAAGAGGAACTAAAAAGCCTCTTGAAGAAAGTGAAAGAGGAAAGCGAAAAAATTGGCTTAAAGCTCAACATTTAGAAAACTAAGATCACGGCATCTGGTCCTACCACTTCATGGGAAATAGATGGGGAAACAGTGGAAACATTGTCAGACTTTATTTTTGGGGGCTCCAAAATCACTGCAGATGGTGACTGAAGCCATGAAATTAAAAGACGCTTGTTCCTTGGAAGAAAAGTTATGACCAAGCTAGATAGCATATTGAAAAGCAGAGATATTACCTTGCCAACAAAGGTCCCTCTAGTCAAGGTTATGGTTTTTCCAGTGGTCATGTATGGATGTGAGAGTTGGACTGTGAAGAAATCTGAGTGCCGAGAATTGATGCTTTTGAACTGTGGTGTTGGAGAAGACTCTTGAGAGTCCCTTAGACTGCAAGGAGATCCAACAGTCCATTCTGAAGGAGATCAGCCCTGGGATTTCTTTGGAAGGAATGATGCTAAAGCTGAAACTCCAGTACTTTGGCCACCTGATGCGCAGAGTTGACTCATTGGAAAAGACTCTGATGCTGGGAGGGATTGGGGGCAGGAGGAGAAGGGGACGACAGAGGATGAGATGGCTGGATGGCATCACTGACTCAATGGACATGAGTTTGAATGAACTCCGGAAGTTGGTGATGGACAGGGAGGCCCGGCGTGTTGCAATTCATGAGGTCACAAATAGTCGGACACAACTCAGTGACTAAACTGACTGACTGACTGATGCCACATGTATTCAGTGATGTGCTAAGGAATACAACTTAATAACTGAAAAATGAATGTAGAAATAGAGTTCTATGGGGCAAAAGAGTAACCTAACTAAGGTCATATCTAGTCGGAGAGGTTTGGAAAATATTTTAGAAGAAAGCAAGGCTTCATGCTTGAAGATGAGGGAGGATTAAGATGTTTTCTAATATTGCACAATGAGCAAAAATAATTTTCTTGTGTATTAAAGTTACATTAAGCAATGAATTTAAAATTTTTGAGAAAACATATGATGTCAAAAATAGAAATTCAAGGTGACCAAAATTTACCAAAGCATTTCAAATGAAACTATGTAAAACTAGAACTGAGTAAGAAAGAAAAATGAAATTGGCAATTAAATTAGAAATCAAAGAAAGGAATGACTTTCCAAAATCATGTATATGTATTAAAAGACAAAGTGTTTCAACAAGTTATTCAAGCTAGAACATATTTTTATATAAAAATCTTCATTACTAATAATGCAAGACCATACAATCAAAATATTCCTTTTTTTCTTCTAATCTCTTCTCATTAGCTACTATC
>SJYR01001352.1:784390-803113 GCA_006410655.1 Kobus ellipsiprymnus
AAAAAAAAAAAAAAAAAAAACTATGAATGAATAATCTTCAACCAAAGAGGTGACACAGGAGAAGACTATACACATGGACATCACCAGATGGTCAACACCAAAATCAGATTGATTATATTATTTGCAGCCGAAGATTGAGAAGCTATATACAGTCAGCAAAAACAAGATCGGGAGTTGACTGTGGTTCAGATCACGAACTCCTTATTGCCAAAGTCAGAAATAAATTGAAGAAAGTAGGGGAAACCATTAAACCATTCAGGTATGACCTAAATAAAATCCCTAACTATTAAATAGTGGAAGTGGGAAATAGATTTAAGGGACTAGGTCTGACAGACAGAGTACCTGATGAACTATCGACAGAAGTTTGTGACATTGTACAGGAGACAGGGAACAAGACCATCCCCAAGAAAAAGAATGCAAAAAAAAAGCAAAATGGCTTTCTGAGGAGGCCTTACAAATAACTGTGAAAAGAAGAGAAGCTAAAACAAAGGAGAAAAGGAAAGATATAACCATATGAATGGAGAGTTCCAAAGAATAGCAAGGAGAGATAAGAAAGCCTTCCTCAGAGATCAATGCAAAGAAATAGAGGAAAACAATAGAATGGGAAAGACTAGATATCTCTTCAAGAAAATTAGAGATGGCAAGGTAACATTTCATGCAAAGATGGACTCAATAAAGGACAGAAATTGTATGGACCTAACAGAAGCAGAAGATATTAAGAAGAGGTGGCAAGAATACACAGAAGAACTGTACAAAAAAGTTCTTCACAACACAGATAATGATGATGGTGTGACTCACCTAGAGAAGTCAAGTGGGCCTTAGGGAACAATACAAATAAAGATAGTGGAGGTGATGAAATTCCAGTTGAGCTATTTCAAATACTAAAACATGATGGTGTGAAAGTGATGCACTCAACATGTTAGCATATTTTGGAAAACTCAGTGGTGGCCATAGGACTGGAAAAGGTCAGTTTTCATTCCAGTCCCTAAGAAAGCAATGCCAAAGAGTACTCGTCTCATAATTGCACTCATCTCACATGCTAGTAATCCTCCAAATTTTCCAAGCCAGGCTTCAACAATACGTGAACAGTGAACTTCCAGACATTAAAGCTGGTTTTAGAAAAGGGAAAAGAACCAGAGATCAAATTCCCATCATACTCTGGATCATCAAAAAAGCAAGAGAGTTCCAGAAAACATCGATTTCTGCTTTATTGACTATGCCAAAGCCTTTGACTGTGTGGATTACAATAAACGGTGGAAAAGTCTGAAAGTGGTAGGAAAACTAGACCACCTGCTTGAACTCTTGATAAATCTGTATGCAGGTCAGGAAGCAACAGTTAGAACTGTACATGGAACAACAGACTGGTTCCAAATAGGAAAAGGAGTATGTCAAGGCTGTATATTGTCACCCTTCTTATTTAACTTATGTGCAGAGTACATCATGAGAAACCCTGGGCTGGATGAATTGTAAGCTGGGAACAAGACTGCTGGTAGAAATATCAATAACCTCAAATATGCAGATGACATCACAATTATAGTAGAAAGTGAAGAAGACCACTCTCTCCCTCACAAATTCTTCAAAAGATCATTTGAAGAGCCTCTTGATGAAAGTGAAAGAGGAGAATGAAAAAGTTGACTTAAAGCTCAACATTCAGAAAATTAAGATCATGGCATCCGGTCCCATCACTTCATAGCAAACAGATGGGGAAACATTGGAAACAGTTGCAGACTTTTTTGGGGCTCCAAAATCACTGCAGATGGTGATTCAGCCATGAAATTAAAAGATGCTTACTCCTTGGAAGGAAAATTATGACCAACTTAGGTAGCATATTAAAAAGCAGAGACATTACTTTGCCAACAAATGTCCATCTAGTCAAGGCTTTTGTTTTTCCAGTAGTAAGGTATGGATGTTAGAGTTGGATTATAAATAAAGTTGAGCACCAAAAAATTGATGTTTTTGAACTGTGGTGTTAGAGGAGACTCTTGAGAGTTTGTCAAGAGTCCTTGGACTGCAAGGAGATCCAACCAGTCCATCCTAAAGGAGATCAGTCCTGAGTGTACACTGGTAGGACTGATGTTGAAGCTGAAACTCCAATACTTTGGCCACCTGACACGAAGAACTGACCCATTTGAAAAGACCCTAATGCTGGGAAAGATTGATGGCAGGAAGAGAAGGGCACAATAAAGGATGAGATGGTTGGATGGTATCGCCAACTCAATGGACATGAGTTTGGGGAAACTCTGGGAGTTGATGATGGAGAGGAAGGCCTGGTGTGCTGCAGTCCATGGGATTTCAAAGTGTTGGCTATGACTGAGTGACTGAAATGAACTGAACTGAAAGAGGTGACCCCCTTCCTAAATCACAGCCATTTCATGGAAACAGAGCTTGCGTTACTCAATAAAGCTATAAACCATGGCATGTAGTGTCACCCAAAAGAGATGATTCATAGTGAATAATTCTGACAAAATGTGATCCACTGGAGGAGGGAATGGCAAAGTACTACAGTATTCTTGCCTGGAAAACCCCATGAACAATTTGAAAAGGAAAAAAAAAATGTGACATAGAAAATTAGTCTCCCATGTCAGAAAGGGTCCAGTGTACTATTTGGGAAGAGCAGGGGTCAATTATTAATAGCTCCAGAAGAATGAATTCCAAAGCAGAATGATGCTCAATTTTGGATGTGTCTGTTGGTGAAAGTAAAGTCCAGTGCTAAAAGTCAATACTATATGGGAATTTAGAATGTTAGGTCCATGAATCAAGGTAAGTTGGACGTGGTCAAGCAGGAGATGACAATATTGAACATCAACATCTTAGGAGTCAGTGAACTAAAATGGACAGGAATGGGCAAATTTAATTCAGGTGACCTTTACATTACCTACTGTGGGCAAAAATCCATTTAAAGAAATGGAGAAGCCCTAGTAGTCAACAAAAGAGTCTGAAATTCAGTACTTTTGTACAACTTCAAAGATAACAGAATGATCTCAATTTACTTCCAAGGCAAACCATTCAACATCACAGTAATACAAATCTATGCCCCAGTCACGGATGCCTAGGAACATGAAATTGACTGGTTCAATGAAGTCCTATATTTTCTAGAACTTACACAATAAAAAAATGTTAAATTCATGATAAGGGGTAAAATGTAAAACTGAGAAATCAAGAGATATCCAGAATAATAGGGAAGTTTGGCCTTGAAATACAAAATTAAGCAGGACAAATGTTGGTCATAGCAAACGCCCTTTTCCAAAAACAGAAGAAACAATTCTACACATGGACAACATCAGATAATCAATATTGGCATCAGATTGATTATATTCTTTGTAGTCAAAAATGGAGAAGCTCTATAGAGTTAGTAAAAACAAGATCTGGAGCTGAATGTGGCTCAAATCATGATCTCCATATTGCAGGCTTCAATTGAAGAAAGTAGGGAAAACCACTAGGCCATTCAGGTACGAATTAAATAAATCAAATCCCTTAAACAGTGGAGATGACAAATAGAGTCAAGGGATTAGATCTGGTAGACTGAGTGTTTGAAGAACTATGAACAGAAGTTCCTACATAGTACTGAAGGCAGTGACCAAAGCCATCCAAAGAAAAAGAAATTCAGAAAGGCAAAGTGGTTATCTGAGAAAGCTTTATGAATAGCTGAAGAAAGAAGAGAAGGGAAAGACAAGGGAGAAAGGGAAAGATATACCCAACTGAATGCAGAGTTCTTAAGAATAATAAAGAGAGATAAGACCTTCTTAAATGAACAAAACAAAGAAATAGATGTAAACAACAGAATGGGAAAGAATAGAAATCTCTTTCAAAAACCTGGAAAGATCAAGGGAACATTTCATGCAAGGACAGGCATGATAAAGGACAGACATGGTAAGGACCTAACAGAAGCAGAAGATATAAAGAGATGGAAAGAATACACAGAGGAACTACACAAAAAGTCTTAATGACCTAGGCAACCACAATGGTGCACTCACCTAGAGCCGGATATCCTGGACTGTATAGTCAAGTGGCCCTTAGGAAGGCCCACTATTATGAACAAAGTTAGTGGAGGCGATGGAATTCCAGCTGAGCTATTGAAAATCCTAAAAGCCAAGATGGAGGAATAGGACAGAGAGACCACTCTCTCCCTCACAAATTCTTCAAAAGATAATTTGAATGCTGAGCAACTTCCACAAAACAAATTCTGAACACTGGCAGAGGACACCAGACACCCAGAAAGGCAGCCTAATTAATCTCTTCAAAAGGAGGTAGGACAAAACACAAAAGACAAAAACTGAGGCAAAAGATTTAGGGACAGGGACCCATCTTGGGGAGGGAGTTGGGAAAGAGGAGAAGTCTCCTTCTCCTGTTATAGAGGTAGGAAACCCTCTCACAGGTACGTTCGTAGGGAGTTTTGGAATCTTAGAGGGCAACATAACTAGGAGGAAAAAGAAAAGCACACACACACACACACACAATATGTGCTTCACCACAACTGCCAGCTAGGAAGTGGCCCAGACATTCGTGACTGCCAGCAGCGAGTTGGGGCTAGCCAGGGAGGTATGGGCTGCATCATCCATCCTTAGGGTAAGGACCGAGCCTCAATACTCCAAGGACAACTGAGGGAGCTAATGTGAGATAGCAACCTAAACCAAGGGATCACCAGAGAGACAAAATAATAAGATCTTTTTTGCAAAAGTCTCATGGTGAATCCTGGCATACTCACAGAACAAAGGATTGAGCAGATACTAAAGGATAGCAAGCCAGCTATAGGTCCCTCCCTCCCCAGAGGCAGGGAGGTAGGCAAGCGACAGCCAGAGCTGGAAGGCAAGGAGATCAGCTTCCTAGAGGAGACACACAGCACACCTGGGGCTGTGCTTTTGTGGTACACCAGATAACTGAGCGGTGGGAACTGAGATGGTGAATAAGACTTTTGGCCTACCTGGGATGGTATGCTCGCCAAGCACCCAGTCATCTGAGTTGCTTGGACCTGGGAAGGGCACAAAACGCACAACCCATCCAAGTCTGTGCCCTTGCAGAGCACCAGAGACCTAAGTGTCTTAGACCTGGAAAATGCAGAAAAATGCAGGGCCCACTTGGGACAGAAGTCTTGCAGAGCACTCTAGAGACTGAGCAGTGTAGACCCAGGAAGTGCATGTCACCTTGGTTTGGGGCAAACCCAGTGTAGCCCATCCACTGTGAGCACTCCCCACACATGCAAGTAGTATTTGTTTGCAGTGTCCCTCCCTCCCCACTACACAGCTGAAAAAGTGAGTCTAAATAAGTGGACACCTTCACCCCCTTGTGTCAGGGCAGAAATTAGACCTTGAAAAGACTTGCAAACAGTGGAAGCCAACATAAACAAAGAAGGGGAAAACAGTTTGGAACCAACAGTTGCAACTGATTAAAACCTTGCATTTAATACTGGTGACATTTTAGGGGCACCTATAGACCTTGAGAATAAGTACAAGCAGGAATAAAGGACTATCTGACACTGAACTGACCCCACACTGCCCAAAACAGCTCCAGAGAAATTCCTATATATAATTTTACTACTATCACTTTTTAATTTAAAAAAAAAGGTTTAGTTCTTTCTTACTCCTTTAGCTTTCATTTTTATAGCCTATTATTACCTGTCCCCCCAAAAAAATCTATTTAAAAATATTCCATATTTTTAAAATTATTGTGATTTATTGTTTTATATTTTTATATTATATATTTGAGAGTCTAACCTCTGTTCTAGGTTTTTAATCTTTGTTTTTTGATACTACAATTTTGTACCTCTAAAAATCTATCTTCAGTATCCATTTTCACTTAAGTATTTGATCACTGGCTTGATTGCTCTCTGCCTTTTTGACTCTTCCTTTTCTCTTCCAGGTCATCTCTATACCCTTCCTCCCTCTTCTCTTCTCTACATAACTCTGTGAATCTCTCTGGGTATTCCAGACTGTAGAGAGTACTTAGGGATCAGATTAATGGCTAGATTGTTCTCTCCATCTTTGACTCCCTTTTTCTCCTCCTGGTTACCTCTATCTCCCCCTTCCCTCTTCTGTATATAACTCTGTGAATCTCTCTGAGTGATCCTGGCTGTGGAGAATTGTTTCACCAATAAACGTAGGGGTTTGATCTACACTGTAAGGATGGAGAAATCTTGAGGCTACTGTAAGAGAAGGACTGAAAGCCAGAAGCAGGAGGCTTAACTCCAAAGCTTTAGAACATCAGCAAACTCCTGACTCCAGGGAAAATTAATAGACAAGAGGTCACCCAAAATTCTCCACACTTACACTGAAAGCAGTTTCCACACAAGAGCCAACAAGATCCAGTACAAGATACAGCCCAATAATTCTCTATCAAAACAGGAACACAATACTGAACATTAAAAGACAGGCTGCCCAAAGCCATGCTAAACCCATAGAAACCCAAAAACTCACTATGGGACACTTTGTTGCACTCCAAAAAGAAGAGATCCATTTCCACACACCAGAACACAGACACAAGCTCCCTCAACCAGAAAACCTTAATAAGCCATTAGTCCAACCCCATTCACAGGGAACAGACTCCACAGTTAAGAGGAACCACGAACTTCCAGTCTGCAGAAAGGGCACACCAAACAAGCAATGTAAACAGAATGAAAAAGCAGAGAAATATTCAACAGCTGAAGAAACATGATTAAAAAAAAACAACAACAAGCAAACAAAAGGGGAGGAGATAAAGAGTCTCCTAAAAAATAATTTAGAATAAGGATAGTAAAGTTGATCCAAAATTAGAAAACCAAATGGAGATACAGATAAATAGACTAAAAACAAGGATTGAGATGTGAGAAATACTTAACAAGGACCTAGAAGAAATAAATAATAATCTATTAATAATGAATAAGGCAATAACAGACAAAAGCACTCTGGTGGGAACCAAGAGTAGAATAACTGAGGCACAAGATAGGATAAGTGAGTGGAAAATAGCATGGTGGAAATAAACAGAGAGGAAAAAACAAACAAAAAAAATTAAAAGAAATGAGGGAAACTTCAGATACCTCTGGGACAAGGTTAAATACCCAAAAATAGAATCATAGTTTTCCCAGAAGAAGAAGAAAAAAAGAAAGGGCATGAGAAAATACTTGAAGAGATAATAGACTAAAACTTCCCTAAAATGGGGAAGGAAACAGCCACCCAAGTCCAAGATACCCAGAGAGTCCCAAACAGGATTAAACCCAAGGCAAAACAACCCAAGACATATTAATCAAACTAACAAAGATCAAATACAAAGAGAAAATATTAAAAGCAGCAGGGGAAAAACAACAAATAACACACAAGGAGATCCTCATAAGGATAACAACTGATCTTTCAATAAAAATCTCCAGGTCAGAAGGGAATTGCAGGACATACTTAAAGTGATGAAAGAGAAAAATATACAACCATGATTACTCTACCCAGAAAGGATCTCATTCAGATATGAAAGGAAAATCAAAAGTTTTACAGATAAGCAAAATCTGAAAGAATTCGGTACCACCAAATCATCTCTTCAACAAATGCTAAAAAATCTTCTCTAGACAGGAAACACAGTAAAGGTTTATACAAATGAACCTAAAACAACCAAGTAAATGTTAATGGGATCATACTTATCAACAATTTTCTTAAATGTAAATGCATTAAATGATCCAACCAAAAGACAAAGACTGGCTGAATGGATACAAACATATATACTACCTGCAAGAGACGCACCTGAAACCTAGGGATACATACAGACTGAAAGCGAAGGGCTGGAAAAAGTTATTTCATGCAAATAGGGACAAAAAGAAAGCAGGAGTAGCAATATTGAATCAGACAAATTAAACTGTGAAATAAAGACCATGATAAGATACAAAGATGGATACTACATAATGATCAAAGATCAATCCAAGAGGATATAGCAATTATAAATATATATGCACCCAACATTTGTAAGGCAAATGCTAACAAGTATGAAATGGAAAATTAACAGTAACACAATAATAGTGGGGGACTTTAATACCCCTCTCACACCTATGATCAACCAAACAAAAAATCTAGCAAGGAAACACAAGCTCTAGATGATACAATGGAACAGTTAGACCTAATTTATTTCTATAGGGCATTTCATACAAAAACAATGGAACTCACCTTTTTCTCAAGTGCACTCGGTATATTCTCCAGGATAAATCATATCCTGGGCCATAAATCTAGCCTTGGTAAATTCAAAAAATTGAAATCATTTCACGTATCTTTTTCAATCACAATGCAGTAAGATTAAGGAAAGTAATTCTTAAAAATACAAACATATGGAGGCTAAAAAACACGTTTCTGAATAACCAACGAATACTGGAAGACATCAAAAAGGAAAGAACAGTGTGGAGACTCCTTAAAAAATTGCAAATAGAACTGCCTTATGACCCAGCAATCCCACTGCTGGGCATACACACCGAGGAAACCAGAATAGAAAGAGACACATGTTCCCCAATGTTCATTGCAGAACTGTTTATAATAGCCAGAACATGGAAACAACCTAGATGTCCATCAGCAGATGAATGGATAAGAAAGCTGTGGTACATATACACAAAGGAGAATTACTTAGCCATTAAAAAGAATACATTTGAATCAGTTCTAAGGAGATGGATGGAACTGGAGCCGATTATACAGAGTGAAGTAAGCCAGAAAGAAAAACACCAATACAGTNGGGTGAGGGTGGGATGGGAGAATGGCATTGAAACATGTATACTATCATGTAAGAAACGAATCGCCAGTATATGTCTGATGCAGGATGCAGGATGCTTGGGGCTGGTGCATGGGGCGGACCCAGAGAGATGGCATGGGGTGGGAGGTGAGAGGGGATTCATGTTTGGGAACGCATGTACACTCATGGTGAATTCATGTCAATGTTTGGCAAAACCAATACAGTATTGTAAAGTAAACTAAAGTTAAAATAAAAATTAAAAAAAATATGCATAGAAACAAATCAAAATGAAAACACGATAACCCAAAACCTATGGGATTCAGTAAAAACAGTGCTAAGAGGGAGATTCATAGCAGTACAAGCCTACGTCAATGAACAAGAGAAACATCAAATATACAACTGAACTTTACATCTAAACTAGATGTAAAAAAAAAAAAAAAAAAAAACTAGAGAGAGAAAAATAAAAAGAAGAAGTTCAAAGTTAGTAGAAGGAAAGAAATTATAAAAATCAGAGAAAAAGTAAATGAAAAAGAAATGAAGGAGACTACAGCAAAAATCAACAAAACAAAAACTGGTTCTTTGAGAAGATAAATAAAATAGACAAACCATTAAGCCAGACTCATCAAGACAAAAAGGGAAAAGAATCAAATTAATAAAATTAGAAATGAAAATGGAAACATCACAACTGAAAGCACAGATATATGAAAGATCATAACAGACTACTATGAGCAATTATATGCCAATAAAATGGACAACTTGGAAGATATGGACAAATTCTTAGAAAAGTATAACCTTCCAAAAGTGAACCAGGAAGAAATAGAAAATCTTATCAGACCGATCACAAGCACGGAAATTGAAGCCGTAATCAAAAACCTTCCAACAAATGAAAGCCCAGAACCAGATGCCTTCATGGGTGAATTCTACTAAAAATTTAGAGAGTTAACACCTATATTACTCAAACTCTTCCAGAAAATTGCAGAGGAAGGCAGACTCCCAAATTCATTCTATGAGTCGATCACCACCCTAATACCAAAACTAGACAAAGATGTCACACACACACACACACACACACACACACACATACACACACACACAAAACTACAGGTCAATATCATTGATGAACACAGATGCAAAAATCCTCAACAAAATTCTAGCAAACCGAATCCAACAATATATTAAGAAGATCATACATCATGACCAAGTGGGCCTTATGGTAGGGATGCAAGGATTCTTCAATATCCACAAATTAATGAATGTGATATACCATATTAACAAATTGAAAGATTAGAAAAAAAAAAATATCTGAATAGATGCAGAGAAGGACTTTGACAAAATTCAACACCCATTTATGATTAAAAAAAAAAAACTCTTCTAAAAGTAGGCATAAAAGGAGCATACATCATCAAAATAAAAACCATATATGACAAACACATAGCAAACATTATCCTCAATGGCGAGAAATTGAAAGCATTTCCTCTAAAAACAGAGACAAGACAAGGGTGCCTACCCTCACCACTGGTATTCAACATAGTTTTGGAAGTCCTAGCCACAGCAATCAGAGAATAAAAGGAAATAAAAGAATCCATATTGGAAAAGAAGAATTAAAACTCTGTTAGCAGATGACAAAATCTTTGATATAGAAACCCTAAAGATATCACCAGAAAATTACTAGAGCTAGTTAATGAATATAGTAAAGTTTCAGGATATAAAATTAAAACACAGAAATCCTTTGCATTTCTATACCCTAACAGTGAGAAAACAGAAATACAAATTAAGGAAACAATCCCATCCCACTATTGCAACCAAAAGAATAAAATACTTAGGAATACATTCACGTAAAGAAACAAAAGACCTATATATAGAAAGCTATAAGACACTGATGAAAGAGATTTTAAAAATGACATAAAAACATCGAGAAATATATCATGTTCAGGATTTGGAAGAATCAATATAGTAAAAATCAGTATACTACATAAAGGAATCTATAGATTCAACACAACCCCTATCAAGCTACTAACAGTATTTCTAACAGAACTAGAACAATTAATTTCACAATTTGTATGGAAACACAAAAACCCTCGAATAGCCAAAGCAATCTTGAGAAAGAAGAATGGAACTGGAGGAATCAACTTGCCTGACTTCAGGCTCTACTACAAAGCCATAGTCATCAAGATGGTATGGTACTGGCACAAAGACAGAAATATAGGTCAATGAAACAAAATAGAAAGGCCAGAGATAAATCCACACACCAATGCACACCTTATCTTTGGCAAATGAGGCAAAGATATACAATGAAGAGAAGACAATCTCTTTAACTGGTGGTACTGGGGTAACTGGTCAACCACAAGTAAAGGAATGAAACTAGAAGACTTTCTAACACCATACACAGAAATAAAATGGATTAAAAATCTAGATGTAAGACCAGAAACTATAAAACTCCTAGAGGAAAACATAGGTAGAACACTCCCTTACATAAATCACATCAAGATCCTCTATGATCCACCTCCCAGAGTAACAGAAATAAAAACAAAAATTAAAACATTGGACCTAATTAAACTTAAAAACTTTTGCACAACAAAGGAAACTATAAGAAAGGTGAAAGAAAGCCTTCAGAATGGGAGAAAATAATAGAAAATGAAGCAACTGACAAAAGAATTAATCTCCAAAATATGCAAGTAGAACATGCAGCTCAATACCAGAAAAATAAACAACTCAATCAAAAAGTGGGTCAAAGTTCTTAACAGATTTTTCTCTAAAGAAGACATGCAGATGGCTAACATATGAAAAGATTCTCAACACCACTCATTATCAGAGAAATGCAAATCAAAACCACAATGAGGTACCATCTCACACTGGTCAGAATGGCTGCCATCAAAAAGTCTACAAACAATAAATACTGGAGAGAGTCTGCAGAAAAGGAAACCCTCTTACACTGTTGGGGGAAAGGCAAACTAGTACAGCCACTATGACAAACTGTGGAGATTCCTTAAAAAATTAGAAATAGAACTGCCATACGACCCAGCATTTCCACTGCCGGGCATACACACTGAGGAAACCAGAAATGAAAGAGACACATGTACCCCAATGTTCATTGCAGCAGTTTATAATATATTATATTATATTATATTATATTATATTATATTATATTATATTATAAAATTTGGAAATGGAAGCAACCTCGATGTCCATTGGCAGATTAATACATGAGGAAGTTGTGGTACATATTCATGATGGAATATTACTCAACTTTAAAAACCACACACACATTTGAGTCAGTTCTAATGAGGTGGATAAAATCAGAGCCTATCATATAGAGGGTAGTAAGCCAGAAAGAGAAACATCAATACAGTATATTAACACATATATATGAAATTTAGAAAGACAGTAATGACGAACCTATATATAAGACAGCAAACGAGACACAGATGCAAAGAACAGACTTTGGACTATGTGGAAGAAGGTGAGGGTGGGACGATGTGAGAGAATGGCATTGAAACATGTATACTACTATATGTAAAATGGATGACCAGTGCAAGTTTGATGCATGAAGCAGGGCACTCAAAGCTGATGATCTGGGACAATCCAAGGGATGGGGTAGGGAGGGAGGTAGGATCGGGATTCAGGATGTTGGGATACATGTACACCCATGGCTGACTCACGTCAATGTATGGCAAATACCACCACAATATTGTAAAGTAATTAGCCTCCAATTAAAATGAATAAATTAATTAAACAAAGAAAACCCTAAAAGATGATGCTGTATAAGTACTGCATTCAATATGTCAGCAAATTTGGAAAATTCAGCTGTGGTCACAGGACTGGAAAATGTCAGTTTTCATACCAATCCCAAAGAAGGGCAATGTCAAATGATGTTAAAACTACAGTACTATTGCACTCATTTCAGATGCTAGAAAGGTGATGCTCAAAATCTTTCAAGTTAGGCTTCAGCAGTATGTGAATCAAAAACTTCCAGATGTAAAATCTGGGTTTGGAAAAGGTAGAGGAGCCAGAGGTCAAATTGCCAGCATTTGTTGAATCATGCAGAAGGCAAATAAATTACAGGAAAATATCTACTTCTGCTTCATTGACTCTACTAAAGCTTTTGACTATGTGGATCACAAGAATTCTCAAGGTGATATGAATACCAGACCATCTTACTTGTCTACTGAGAAAACTGTATGTAGATAAAGAAGCAATGGTTAGAACAAGACTTGGAACAACAGACTGCTTTAAAATTGGGAAAGAAATAAAGGCTGTATAAGGTCAACCTGCTTATTTAACTTCCATGCAGAATATATCATGCAAAATGGTGGGCTGGATGAATCACAAGCTGGAATATAGATTGCTGGGAGAAATTACTACCTCAGATATGCAGATGATACCACTCTAATGGCAGAAAATTAAGAGGAACCAAACAGCCCCTTCATGAAGGTGAAAAATCAGAGTGAAAAAGCTGGCTTGAAATTCAACATTGAAAAAGCTAAGATCATGACTTCCAGTCCCAACACTTCATGACAGATAGAAGGGGAAATAGTGGAAGCAGTGACAGATTTTATTTTGGGGTGCCTCCAAAATAACTGGGGATGGTGACTGCACCCATGAAATTCAAAGTTGCTTGCTTCTTGGAAGAAAAGCTATGACAAACCTAGACAGTGTATTAAAAATCAGAGATGTCACTTTACCAACAATGGTCCAGGTAGTCAAATTTATGGTATTTCCACTAGTTAAGTATAGGTGTGAATGCTGGACCGTAAAGAAGACTGAATGTCAAAGAATTCATGCTTTCGAATTATAATGCTAGGCAAAACTCTTGAGAGTCCCCTGGACTACAAAGAGATCAAACCAGTCAATCCTAAAGAAAATCAGCCTCGAATATTCCTTGGAAGGACTGATGCTGAAACTGAAGCTCCAATACCTTGGCCACCTGCTGCCGGTAAAGACTGAAAGCAAAAGGAGAAGGGGGTGGCAGAAGATGAGACAGTTAGATAGCATCACCAATATGACTCAATGTATATGAATTTGAGCAAACCTGGGGAGGCAATGGAGGATAGAGTAGCCTGGCATGCTGCAGTTCCCAGGGTCACAGAGTTGGACTTGACTTAGCAACTGGACAACAACAACAACAAGAAGGAGGTGTAAGACCAGTAGCCCAAAAATTATAAGACATGGATGACAGAAACTGAAGATAACACTAACAGCTGGAAAGAAATATCATGTTCATGAATGGAAGGATTAACAATGTTAAATGTCCATACTATCCAAATCAATATACAGATTTAATGGAAACCCTATCAAATTATCAATGCCATTTTGGACAAAATTGGAATAAATAATCCCAAAATCAGTATGCAATACTGATTGCATAGACTCTGGATAGTCTATGCAATCTTAAGAAAGAAGAAGAAAGCTGGCTGTATCACAATCCCTGATCTTAAACTAATACTACAAAGTTATAATAATAAATAGCATGTTGCTAGCATAAAAATACACACACATCCACCAATAGAACAGAGTCAAATGCCCAGAAATAAACAGCCCCATAAAGAGTCAACTAATATTTGACAAGGGAACCAAAAATATTCAATGAGTAAAGTTAGTCTCTTCAATAAGTTATGACAAGACTGGATAAATACATGCAGAAAAATGAAATTGGACTCCTATCTTACACCATACAGAAAAATTAATACCTGAACCCATAAAGCTCCTAGAAGAAAACATAACAAGTAAGCCATTTGATTTCGGTCTTCATTATTATTTCTTTGATTTGACACCAAAAACAAAGGCAACAAATACAAAAATAAATAAGCGGGATTACGTCAAACTAAAAGGCTTATGCACAGCAAAATAAATAATTGACAGAATGAAAAGGGAACCAACAGAATGGGAGAAAATATTTGCAAATCATATATGTTTTAGGGGATCTATATCCAAATTGTGTAAAGAACTGGTACAAATCAACAGCAACAACAATAACAAAAATAATTCTACTCCAGAGGGAGGGCATGGGGTGGGAGGTGGGAGGGGATTCATGTTTGGGAATGCTTGTACACTCGTGGTGAATTCATGTCAATGTTTGGCAAAACCAATACAGTAATGTAAAGTAAACTAAAGTTAAAATAAAAATTAAAAAAAAAAAAAATGAACAGAGGACCTGAATAATTTTTTTTTCCCAAAGATAACATCCAAATGGCCATCAGATTAATGTAAAGATGCTCAGCATCACTAATCTTCAAAGAAATGCTAATCACAGCCACAGTGAGATGCCATCTCACACCAGTCAGAAAGGTAATTACAAAAAGCAAGAGATAGTGAATATTCATAAAGGATATGAGAAGGGAAACATTTGTGCACCATTGGTGGGAATGTAAATTTGTGCAAGCACTATGAACAAACAGTACACAGGTTTCTCAAAACATGAAAAATAGAACATACAATTTTCAAGGGAAATAAAATCAAGATATTTAACAAATACTTGCACCTCCCATGTTCATTGAAGTATTATTCACAACACACAAGATATGGAAGCAACCATAGTGTCCATCCAGAATATTTAAAGATATGATACACAAGCAGTCAGTCATTCAGTCAATTCAGTTGCTCAATCGTGTCCGACTCTGTGACCTGATGGACTGCAGCATGCCAGGCCTCCCTGTCCATCACCAGCTTCTGGAGTTTACTCAAACTCACGTCCATTGAGTTGGTGATGCCATCCAACCATCTCATCCTCTGTCGTTCCCTTCTCCTCCCACCTTAAATCTTTACCAGCATCAGGGTCTTTTCAAATGAGTCAATTCTTATCAAGTGGCCAAAGAATTGGAGCTTCAGCTTCGGCATCAGTCCTTCCAATGAATATTCAGGACTGATTTCCTTTAGGATGGATTGATTGTATCTCCTTGTAGTACAAGGGACTCTCAAGAGTTTTCTTCAACACCACACAAGTTCAAAAGCAGCAATTCTTCAGTGTTCAGCTTTCTCTATACTCCAACTCTCATAACCATACATGACTACTGGAAAAACCATAGCTTCGATTGGACGGACCTTCTGGGGTAAAGTAATGTCTCTGCTTTTTAATATGCTGCCTAGATTGGTCATCATTTTCTTCCAAGGAGTAACTGTCTTTTAATTTCATGGTTGCAGTCACCATCTGCAGTGATTTTGGAGCCCCCCAAAATAAAGTCAGTCACTGTACCTATAGTTTCCCCATCTATCTGCTATAAAGTGATGAGCCCAGATGTGATGATCCTAGTTTTCTGAATGTTGAGTTTTAAGCAAATTTTTTCACTTTCCTCTTTTACTTTCAGCAAGAGGCTCTTTAGTTCTTCTTCTCTTTTTGCTATAAGGGTGGTGTTATCTGCATATCTGAGGTTACTGATATTTCTCCTGGCAATCTTGATTTCAGCTTGTGCTTCATCCAGCCCAGCATTTCTCATGATTTACTATGCATATAAGTTAAATAAGCAGGGTGACAATATAAAGCCTTGATGTACTCCTTTCCCAATTTGAAACCAGTTGGTTCCTATTTGGAACCAGTCTTTCCCAATTTGGATCTGGTCTGATACACACACAAGCACACATAAACACACAACTGAATATTTCTCCACCATGAGATATAAGAAAATCCTGCCATTTGTGACAATAAGAATAAACCTAGAGGGCATTATTCTTGAAATAAGGGAGAAAGAGAAAGAAAAGACGACATGGCATCAATTATATGTGGAATGTAAACAAGCTGAACTCATACAAATGATACTTTGGCTATGTTATGTGATGAGCTGATTCATTGGAAAAGACTGTGATGTTGGGAAAGATTGAAGGCAGGAGAAGGGGACAACAGAGGATGAAATGTTTGGATGGCATCACTGACTCAATGGACATGAGTTTGAGAAAACTGCAGAGATGGTGAAGGACACTCCATGGGGTCACAAAGAGTTGGATATGATTTAGCAACAGAACAATAACAATATAGAAACAGAGAAGAATGATGGTTGCAAGGGGATGGGAGGTGGTGAAATGGGGAGATGTCAGTCAAAAGGCACAAAGTTCCAATCATAAAACAAATATGTTCTAAGTATTTAATGTTCAGCATAATGCTTATAATTAACAACACTGTATTAAATATTTGTGAGCTGCTACTACCAAAGAATGATCAAACTATTGCACAACTGCATTCATCTCACATGCTAGTAAAGTAATGCTCAAAATTCTCCAAGCCAGGCTTCAGCAATAAGTGAAACGTGAACTTCCAGATGTTCAAGCTGGTTTGAGAAAAGGCAGAGGAACCAGAGATCAAATTGCCAACAACCACTGGATCATGGAAAAAGCAAGAGAGTTACAGGAAAACATCTATTTCTGCTTTATTGACTATGCCAAAGCCTTTGGACTATGTGGATCACAATAAACTGTGGAAAATTCTGAAAGAGATGGGAATACCAGACCATCTGACCTGCCTCTTGAAAAATCTGTATGCAGGTCAGGAAGCAACCGTTAGAACTGGACATGGAAAAACTCATTTTCCAAATAGGAAAAGGAGTACATCAAGGCTGTATATTGTCACCTTGCTTATTTAACTTATATGCAGAGTACATCATGAGAAATGCCTGGGTGGGAGAAGCACAAGCTGAAAGTTATGACCAACCTAGATAGCATATTCAAAAGCAGAGACATTACTTTGCCAACATAGATCCGTCTAGTCAAGGCTATGTTTTTTTTTTCCAGTAGTCATTTATGGATGTGAGAATCGGACTGTGAAGAAAGCTGAGCACTGAAGAATTGATGCTTTTGAACTGTGGTGTTGGAGAAGACTCTTGAGAGTCCCTTGGACTGCAAGGAGGTCCAACCAGTCCATTCTAAAGGAGGTCAGTCCTGGGTGTTCTTTAGAAGGACTTATGCTAAAGCTGAGACTCCAATACTTTGGCCACCTCACGCGAAGAGTTGACTTATTGGAAAAGACCCTGATGTTCGGAGGGATTGGGGGCAGATACAGAAGGGGACGACAGAGGATGAGATGGATGGATGGCATCACCGACTGGATGGACGTGAGTTTGAGTGAACTCTTGGAGTCGGTGATGGACAGGGAGGCCTGGTGTGCTGCAATTCATGGGGTTGCAAAGAGTCGGCACGACTGAGTGACTGAACTGAACTGAACTGAAAGAGTGCAAATCTTAATACTTTCACCACAAAGAAGAAACAATAATTGTGTGAAGTATTAACCAATGATACTGTGGTAATCATTTTTGCAAAACATAAGTGCATCAAATCAAAATACTGTACAGTATTAAACTTAAACTTGCACAGTGTTATATGTCAGATATAGATAGACAGATAGATGATAGATAGATAGATAGATAGATAGATAGATAGATAGATAGATGATAGATAGATAGATAGATAAAAACAAACAAACAAAAAAAAACCTTTTTAAATGATTTCTACTCTGTGGGATTGAGGGCCCATAAAGTGTGTCAGTGAAAAAATTAAATTTCACTTGCAAGAAACATTTACTTTCCGTAAAAGAAAATAAACAAATATGGCTTTTTTCTTTCATGTGATTGAATAAAGTGAAAAAATGGCATGCTTTCATGCCCTGTTTCTACAATGCAAGATTTTTAAGATGAGTTTTAAAGTCACTAAACCTTTCTAAGCCTAATTATTCTTTATTTGAAAAATAAGATGGCAATGGTATTGATCATAAAATAAATTAACAGCCTACAACTGTGTAAGAATATTATTCATCACCTAATTATATTATGATCTAAATAATGCAAGTTGTAAATCTTGGTATTATTCATAATGACAATGACAACTTAGATTTAACATACATTATCATCATATACTAGACATTATTCTAAGAATTTATAATTTTTACTCCTTAACAATTATGTCAATTTTCAGACAAAAAATCAAGGGATTTGAACTACTGCACACTGGCTCCAGAATCTGAATTCTCGACCACTTTAATATTAGTAATCCTAATTAAACAAACAAAAATCCTACAATAAATCCATGATGATTGTAACATATATTAATTTTATGAAAAATCTGAGAAAATCTTTTTTTTTT